>BOPP01000072.1:797529-838543 GCA_017312745.1 Gryllus bimaculatus | reverse complement strand
CATTCGGAGGCGGGCATGCAGCACGGGACCGTGCAGAGGCTGCGGGAGGAGGCGCGGGCACGCCCGGCGAAGTGGGGTACGAGTGACCGCGCGCCAGGGCGGCCGCGTGGTTTGCGGATAGGCTCGCGGCGTGCCCGTCGTCGCAGATCAGAGAGTGACAGTGGTGTGGCGATGGCGGCGGGGGCGGCGCGAAGGGCGTCAGCGGGGGCTGCCAGATGACACGGCGAATAGCGGTGTGTCTCGTTCTGTTTCCGTGACTGTGGGATCGGCGCGCCCGTGCGGAGAGTGTACCTGCAGTGGGGTGGGCTAGATGGGCGGAGGGAGGGTTGCAAGGGGCGATAGGCAGGTAGAGTGGAAACCGCCGAAGCTGTGAGGCGCTAGTGGGGGACGACAGGGGGACGCCACGGGGGCGGCGGAATGCGGGGCGGCGGGGGCAGTTGTTGGACGGCGAGGGAACGGCAAGGGGGCGGCCGGGCAGCGGGGCCGACGGGCAAGGGGACGAGCGCGAGGCGGGGGCGAGGGAGCCTGTCGGACGAGAGGACGGAGCGGAAGGCGGGAGACGGACGAGACGCGGCCAAGCTTGGGCGGGGGCGAGGCGCCGGCGGGCGGAACACTGCCGGCAGGAGGGTTAGCCGGCCGGGGGCGGCCGGGCGGAGGCGGCGGGGGAGCGAGGCAGCGCGCCATCGCTGGGAGGTGCGGCCGGGCAGCGTGAGTGTACCTGAGAAAACGCCGTCGGATTTGGGGTATGAGGGAGAGCGGAGGCTCGTCCGGATATGGCAGACGGAGCGGATGGAAACGTCTGAACTTGATGCACACTATGAACCTAGCGGCGGAGGGCCCGGCAGAGGCGTGACGTCCGGGAAACACCAGGCGTGCCATTGCCCTCCACGCGGTATCATAGACGTTGCCGGCGGTGACGTAATGAGGATGGAGATGCGGTGAGGAAAACAGTAGTTCTCGTCGGTGTTTCTGAATGCTCACCTTAACACCGGAACCCAATCTCTCGTACGAAACGCCTGCAAAGAACTGAATATTATGAAATTGGGTGAAGTATGTGACACTAACTTAATGGGGTGTGCACGCTGAAAAACTATCTCCATATGCCCACTATGGTTTCATTTATTTACTGAATCGTTTTCAAACCTCGCATAGTGCAAAGCACACCCTCTATCGCGATTCTCGGATCATTAATGTACTATTAATAGATCCGCGCACGTTTTTCAAATTTTTGTTTCAGTGCTAAGCCCGACCATAACAACGCCGAACACTTTACCCTGTGTGTATCGTATTAGGCAGATTTCACTTAATTCGATTGACATTGTAGTTTTTGATAATAGCAGGCTGCTTAGAAACAGTCACCGTCTCTCATTAAGTTGAATCCGTTATTTCTTTAACATACTTGTTCTCTAAAATTCTGCTTCTTTCTGGGCCTCCGCGGCAGATTTCTAATTTTAATTTTTTCGCCGAAGGTTCAGTCGCCGGGCTATATAGTTCGCTCTCGATCTATGCTAGATTTCAAGATTTAGGATGGTCTGGTACTTCCAAGGAGAGGGTCAGTGGGTTCCTGGGACGGCGCGAAGTCGTAAGTTCGACAGTCCCGTGAGTTTGTGGGCAAGGCATGTTTCGACACTAGACGAGTGAATCGAGGCGCTGGTTCGGAATTGCCGAACTCGCGCTGAGCATGATGTAGATGTAGGGGAGCGCGGTCGTGCTCCCACATGTAAGTCTTGCTGAGTTTCCGGTCACCGGAGGCACACACCAGACTGCCACGATGCCGGAAGCAGTACCCTACAGCACACGGCATCGCCGGACCGTGATCGCGGGCGCAAGATGGTAGAACAGTTCTACAATTGTCCTTTAACTCCGGGGCCTTAACCGATCCCGTTGGAAGCGCGGGGACGACCTCTACGGAGCCGAGTTTTTTGGTTATTCCCTGCCGTACAGACATCGTGCGGGAGAGCGCCGGTGGCGCTCGCCGTCTAATTCTCTAGAGCTTCGGACGGCGTGGTGAGCCGGCGAGGGAGAAGTACCGGAATGGGGTAGAGAGATAGTCGCGAATGGTGTAAGGCAAGAACCGCGGCGAGCGAGCCGGCATGTAGGCTCGCCAAGCGGCGAGTCATCTGACCCCATCAGTAAGGAAGATCATCCGTCACGCGAGAGCAGGAAAGACGAATGCAAATCAATACTCACTTAGCACAGACGCTTACGCCGTCCACATAAATATGCCGATTCTGGCAAGTTGTTTGAGCGCGCGCGTACGGGCCGACATCGATACGAGGACGGAGGATTCTAAAGTGTCGCTGGCGGTAGGGGGATGGCCACAAAGCGGCAGCTGCACGCGGAGGGAGAACCCAACCCAATCCGATGACTACCCCAACTGTGTAGTCACGCGCCGACTGGACTATCCTGTGGGAGTCGCGATTCTAGATTCTCGACCAGGGCGACACACGAGGAAACAACACAATAGAAGAACTCGTCTTCTAGATAACAACCACGTATGCAATTTTCTCTCTCACTCGCGAGCAATAGGAAGAATAGAGCAAAAAAGCCGATTATGATAGCTTCAAATAGATCAGAACATTCTAGTTTAGGGAACGCGGCTACACATAGAAATCTCATTGATGGTATCGCTCTGACTCCTATACCGTCCTACTTTGATCGCTGTGCTGTATGCCGCAATAATAAGATGTCCCGCGGTAAGAGAAGACCATGCGATTTTGTATTTTTGTAAGGCCAAACGTAATTCTGGCTTCACGGGTTACACACTAAAGCTTATCTGATTCAATACGCAAGTCATCTTTTAAATACGCTTCCTATAAGTAGACTGATTCTGATGCAGACCAGCAGGATATGTGTCACCGTAGCGGTCCTGGGACCACGCTAGGAAAGAATAAACACTGCGTAAATAACTTATAGAGGCGTCGAAACTAAGACAGGGCGCGTTGTGGTTTTGACCTCTGTTATTGTGTACTGGACAGGTGAAGGAGATCTCTATCCTGCCTCTTATTGAATGAATGCAAATGCCAGATCTCGCGCTTGTGTTCTGGGACTCGCATGTGTCAAGACTGAAATCACATACTTTTTCTATGTACACCCTCGAAGGAGAGAGCAGAACGGCTACATAAGCAATAGCTCTCCCGCTGTGACCTGGAAGTGGTTCTGCACGGCCAACTTGGACTTAATTAATTCATTATAACGCAGGCTTAACGTCAAACTAATGAGGCTCGAGCTTGTCTTAGTCGTTTAGTCTGGAGTCTGATTTAATTGCTATATCCAAGCATCTGTAGGCGAGCTCGTAAAAGTTTTTTAGGTTTGCCACTACCATCGGCTCGCCATCGCGAGTGTGGTACTGAACCTAGATGGAGTGATCTATTGCATCAGAGACATTATACCTACCGTATCCTGAGCTCTGATAGATACTTACTCTAGATGGAGTGACTTTATGGCCAGAAGCGGCCACTGTATGACCCTAGGCGATTGGGCACTCGTGGAAAATCAATCTACCTTTCCCTTAAGCATTGGTTAAGTTAACAGCGTGAAACTAGGTTTGTATATTGAAGAAAAGATAAGAACTTCTGGAATATACATAGCAAAGTCAAAAGCTGCTCTTAGTGTAATGTCTACACCGTGTCATCACTGTAACGCCTGATGTCAATTACCTTAAGACACTAGTATACGATGAAAAACACTATATCAGATTCCACGCATAGAGTCGAATGTTCAAGAGGCTAATCCTCTCATAAAACCGAGCCGTCCCCCACAAATTAGAATGCTAGCTCGAGGCATTCGCTTCGTGCTATATCTACCTGTCGCATTAGGCTGTAAGATGTTGGTTCTTCGTGACAAGCTAAATCAAGCTTGCCAGAGACATGATTGTCAATTTCCAAAGTTTACTCCTGCCTGCAGCTACTATGTGATGCCTCAAAACAGTGCAGGAAGGCACGCCCCACGGTCCAGCCCATCCGTCTTGCAACTAATCGCCAGTATGGCAGACAGGGGATGGGTCTACGCGGAGAATTGTAACGTGGGAAATATGGCAAAATGAACCGATTAGAGTTCTACGTTGCATAAAGTATGTCAATCTACACTTAAGCAGGAGAAATATAAAATGTAATATTAATGCTCTTATAAACGGAATCAGAAACACGTGTGGTAAACCTTTGCGCAAACATCGCAGATAACTAATCCGACGTGGCAGAAAAATGTGAAAATGAGCCCTGGGTTGTGCAAAGTACGAACAGAGTTTTTACGTAAAATTAACCATATCTCTGATCTGAGAAAATGACAACCATATTTTCAATACACTTAAGTTTGCCACGTTTCTTTTTTTCTCACGCTCATTTTGTCTTTAAAAGAAAAGGATCCTACGCAAGGTTTCTTGTAATTCGGAATTTCAACTGTGATTGGTTTTAGTTGGTCGCTTGAAATTAACCGGTAGACCCTCTTGGAGTGCCATGAAAACTTAAGTTTTAAACAGTGACTAACGGTCGCTCCGGCATACAGCCTAGAAACATTGCTGGAAACGTTAGTTCAAAAATCGAAATACTAATTGGCTCTCTTGAAGGTACTTGAGTGTCACTATTTGGTTTCTCCACGCAAAGCCCTAAAAAGTTGCAACTACTGTAGTACAGATACAAGTGATTTTCTTATGTCGAATTGTTAGTATCGAATATATGTTTGGCGAAGAAACTATTAATTAAACCATGCCGTAAGCATTTGGTACGGAGCATTTTTTTTCTTCTAATTGGGGCCTACTAAGTCATTTTTCGACTAGACCATGAAACTACCTACAGCCAAGCCAAAGAGCTCCCGAATGTTAAGATTCACGAGTCGAACTACCTGGACTCTCCATATAGCTCGTCGTTAATGTGCGGTAGAACGGCTTCAGGCTTTCTATTCTCTGTTACGGAATCTCCCTCTTCGTAAACATCTCACGGCTCCAGTACCCGATTTGGCTTGCACTGCAGAAAGAGGACCCGGGGAGTATACGCAAAGGCCCGCACGTATGGGAACATGGCCTCGCCAAAGATTATCAGCCAGACTGGAATCGATTGTTAGAAAGCCGATGTCATAGGGCGGAAAGATCGGGTCTCCGATGGAGCGAGACGAGGGGGATGGAGGTAAGGAGAGGTTGCGCCTATCTTTCGCCTCGGCGTGCAGAGAAATCGGGAATTGTGGGGTCGCTCACTGTTGGGCGGAGTGCTTTCTCCGGGACGGAACAAACGGATACTTTCCATAATTCTACTATGTTCGCTCAAATGAGTTAATATGTGGCCATGTAATCCGTCTCCAAGAGTATGGAACCAACAATCCAAGCGGCGTAGATGTAGTTGTTTGGATTGGTAAAAAGACTTGTACGTAGACTGGGCGTAATGTTCCTAGGAAATTTGTGGTTTCCCGGAAGGCCGAGCGAGAAGTTAACGTATATTTAGTTACCGTGCGCATTGCCGGTCGACATGTCTTATAGTGATTACCACCGAATGTTTTGGATCTTCTTGAAGTTTAACGTGAGATACTTGACCGACTACTGTTGAACTTTAAAGAAATCTTAACGCAATATTTTTTCTTTCTTTGAGGACGTTAAGATCCATTCAGTACCTTTAAAAACATTACTTAAAACGAACTAGACCCAAGTCAGAAGAACGTTATTTCACACTTAGATTGTGTCAAATTTCTCAGATTACGACCATATGTTTTACTACACTCACACCATTTCTATCTTTGAATATATTATGAACCAATGGGATATTGGTACGAAACTATTGATACTGAGGAACACTAATAAAAGACTTTAACAGACTGAATTCTCTTTACAAGGAGTTCATTGGATTGTGCGTTAGTTATTATTTCAAGTTAACCTACGACTAGTAGAATATTAGGAGAGAAAAAGAAGAATATAAAAATGGGCACGATTAACTAGAATTCTTGCAATTCAATTGAATGAGAACAACTTCAAACCACCATATTTCCAAAAAGACTTGAATGAGAGGGGTTGTTGTTTTAAACACATATTCCGGGGTCCTTGATACGTCCCGCCTCTCCCCACCTCGCCTCGTCCCGTCTCACCCCTCCATGTCCCTCCACACCCCGCCATGCCCAGCGACGACCCGCCAAGACCCTCCTCTCCCCTTCCCGCCCCACCGGACCGTGACGCGCTGCGGTGCGGTGCGGTACGGCCTTGCCCGGCGCTTCCGGTTTTGCCGCGGCCGCCTTGAGTTATCGCGAGCCGCTTTTTAAAGCGATCCCCACCACGATTTGTCCCCGGGGCGCCTGCCGCACGGAGCGTCCCCGGACTCCCGGAGAGCCGGAGCCGATGGCGGGGGCTGGTGACGGTGGGGACGCCCAACAGGAGCGGCCGTCTTGTAGACCACGCGCTCCCAGGCCACCGCACGACAATCGTGTCGTGTTTTGCGGAAATGTCCGCGAATGGAAACTGGAAGCCTAGAAGGTGTTCTGCGACAAATACTGCAGAGATATATGTAATATGTGCTTTGGAGATTCTTGTGCAAGTAGGAATGCAGTCATCTGGTAGCCAAAATCTTGACGTATGCCTCTAATTTAGTACTTCGGAATCGAAGCCGTGGGTAGATCAAGCGCTTCCAAATCGCCATGGCAAAAATGCGGGTTTTTCAGGACTTGCCATGAAATAACGACGGAAGGTTGCCAAGGTGGTTAACAATAAAATTATATTCCCAGTGTATTGAAAACATACGCTTTAATTACTATCTATCGAGGTTGTGCAAGGAGAAATTCCATTGTCATGTACACTAAACGTTGAGATGTAGGTGTAGCCATCTTGAAGATCACGCTTTCTTAAGTCTGCATGAAAAGAAAGTCTTGTATTTGAATTTATTTATTTATTATTCTTAAACCGGTTGTAACCTTCATAATTATTTTTTTTAAAAATTAAAAAAATTATATTACCTGTTCAATATTCAATATTTTTTCAGAACTTTTAATTATATAATAAACAAAACATATTGGGAGAATGCCAGAGTTAAATGTAGGTAATTGATAATAAATTACTTGCTTCAATTTAAATAACAGGGAAAAGTAACGCATGAAAATAATAGTTCAAAATGAAAATTGTTGAAAGGACAAAGTTTAATAAAGGTAAATTAAGAATAAAATTCTGAAAGGTATAAAGCGCCAAAAATTCTGTTTACTAAAAAACACGCTTAAATGAAATATTTCTAGGGATTCTTGGGCATATAGGAATGCCATTAACATAGAGCCTAAACTGCAGAATACGATTGCATTGCTACTGGAAAGAGAGTTCTTATTAATATTTAATTAAAACTACATTTTCTCAATATATGGCAAAAGAAATGGTTCATAACACATTTGACAATATTAATCTTCATATTCACATCTGCGTATTATTAACTTTAACTATTGGAAGTTCTACTGAATACAATTTTGAAGCTAGCAAACTAATAATGGATATCTGGACTCATCTGCACTACTTAAATTGTGGCAGAATTAGTACGTTGAACTGTCTATGAGTAAATACGTATAATATGTGTTACGCCGTTCTATCAAGGTTCTACGCCGTAACAAAGATTCCTGTATTAAAATTAAAGCTCGGAAAAATGATTTTAGATGTGTTTTCCAATTAATCACATACAAAATTCTGAAATGTAGCAAATATTTGGCAAGAACAGAGTTATTACACGTTTATGATAATTCTGATTTCCGAACTTTTACAAAGCTATATCGGATGATTTTATGGTTGTAAAGAATGTGATTTTCTCTTCCGTTATTTTACTCTTGTATCCTACAATGTGCAAGGGATTGTCTTAAAATAGTACATAGTACGCATGTCTTCGGAAGATTCTTAGAACTGATTAATGACTAAACCAATGCATTCCAATAAACGTGTCACGAATAAGTAAACGGACAAAACTTGTTTTTTTGATATCCTGCTCAAGTCTACACTCAAAATCAATTTTTCAATAAGTATATATATATATATATATATATATATATATATATATATATATATATATATATGGTATATTTGTTAGCGATATTTCTGAACAATACCACCTTTTATTGCAAATGACTTCTTGAAAGTGGCTTTGATGTAAGCTATTTACTTATGTACAAGACGCATATTGTAAAATAACTACATCTGTATGTTTTATAGTTATTTTACTGACTCTTATACTATGTTTTCTATGGCCAAAACCATTAGTCTTTACATTGTACTAAAATTCTCTTGTGAACTGTTCAAAGTAAGCTGACGTATTTACAGGTTTTTGATGAGAGATAAAGTTGACAAGATTAATGACAAGTGGTTGTTAATGAAATAAACAAATAAATATATGATTTAAATGCAGGAGATAAATGGAATGAATTATATCTGTCACGTGCGATAATTTAGCGTACTGCACTACGCAATTTGTAACTCGTAATTTTCTCCCAGTGGTCTTTCATTAGTTTCTCTTTTTGTTTTTACGCGCTGACATTGTACTTGAATGAAAAACATGAAAATATTTCGGTTTTTATTAGATCACTGATACATATTTTTATTTTCTATTTCGTATATATTAATGATTTGTATACATGTTACCATGTGAACCATAATTTGTGTTGTGTGTATTTTTATATTAAAATGAAATCCTGAATGACCTTATATGTACGTGACATGCTGTTAATAAACATATATAATAGTATAAATTAATAAGTAATATTATAAAATTTACACTTATAATATATGTTAAAAGAAAACTCACACCATTCAATTCGGTTGTTCTGAAGTCATACTAAGAGTTGTAGTAGGCAAATCATATTTAATTGCATTGAAGAGTCAAGGAACTCGGGTGTCACAACAAATCACAAAATATTGGTTAGAAATTGAGCTTATAACATAGTTTAATTTAAATGTCTTTTTGCAGTTAGAGATAAAAATACCTGTTAACTATATTGCCTACAAATTAAAATGTATATTCAAGTATCGTTTTACAAGGGAAGGGTTAAAGGAAAATATTGTTAAAACGCAAATAAAAGATTGATTAGAAATATGTTTACACAGTGAGGTTTATACTCTAAGTGTGAACATTTTCTTCTGAAATTTAGTATTATTTTTATTAATGTAATTATGTGTTATAAACAGAACATACGTTACTACATAGCTCATTGTCAAAATTTCACTTGTAAGAACACGTTTTTCGTTGTTTTGTACACTGGTAATAATAAATTGAAAAAAAGTTTATTAGAATCGTTATTCAAACGATTTACTTTATTTAGATTGTTGAACATTTTATCAGGGCAGTCACCTTTTGCAAGATAAACAGAGCCTGAATAACCAATTAAATTGGTTCGTTATTTTCATACACGTAAATTTATTCTAGTACACGTCATCTACAATTTTAACTGTATTTTGATGTTTCGTGAATAATTGAACAGTGGATCGTCTTTATAATTTACTATTTTTGTGTTATCTTTCCCCATAAGTTGCTAACCTCAGCCCCTCTTGCCTTCGGTTTGTGGAAGAAGTGGTGGGCGGGGAACCGCTCTGAAGATCATTCGCATGACCCTTTGCTTGAAAGATCTGCCGCGCACACTCCAACCATCCTTTAGCAAGACTGACGTAAGTTGTGTGTTTGTGTGTGTTGCAGCGCTGACTGATGGGCCCCGTTTCATCGAGCCCATCCCCAACGTGACGGTGGCGCTAGGACGAGACGCGTCGCTGCCTTGCGTCGTGGAAAACCTCGGCTCCTACAAGGTGAGTACCACGGAACATTAACTATTGGCGTCGCTTGAAACGGGGCGCTCTGTTCTCGCACTCGCATGCGGGAACTGACAGACAAACAGTTGTCGACGTTATTAAGAAGACACGTGGCTTTGGCGTGGACTTGCTGGACACACAAGTAGACGTGCCCGGTAGAAAATTCCGTGCGGATATTCGTATACAGCCAGATTTTATGTATTTTATTATTATTATTATTATTATTATAAATAATTCACACTGGCGTATTTCGTAATCGTCACATATGCTGCAAACATTTGTCAACCAACGAGCGTTACGTAAAACATCATGGGGACATTAGCATCCCCATCCTTGCACTTTGTATTTTTGTTCATAGTTCCAACGGAGAGTTGGTAGGCTTACAATTCTCCATGATTTTATCAACAGTTCCAACAGAGAGTTGATGAGCTTAAAGTTCTCCGCAAGACAATTTTCATCGAGAGCCACAGCAGAATGCAGTCTAGTGTGATAGATTTTTACCATCTACGTAAAGAGAGAAAAGTTTACCTTAAAAAAAATTCGATCTGACGACCCAAGTAATCCAGCGAATCTACCGGTTGACTCATGACTACAAGATCAGACTTTTTTATTTACACATGCCGTGATGATGAAACGTCAAAAGTAATTAAGTGAAAAATTAGGTATGAAAAGGAGTGGTTTACACTGGAATTGCAGAAATACGACAAGAATATTTTGTATTCCATCTTTTAATGCAGGCACGAAAATACACGTAAATGCACCATGCAATCTTGGCGAAAACGATCAATATTGAATCGAAAATATTTAAGTATGTGATGATCAAAAATTTCTTAAAGATACCTACATATTTATTTATTGTATTTGGATTACACATTAATTTATTTTATATGAAGTAATAAATGAAATATTAGCCTTACAGTTGAAGTTAGCTGTTTGTAACATACTGTAGATACTACATTATTTAAGCAACCGTATCGCACGTCATTCCCTTTTCCGAGAAGCGAGCGAGCCGTGAGGGCATTGCACTGGCCTGTGAACCAGCTCACCGGCAGCACAGGTTGCAGCAATATGCAGCTCTTGAGAGTGAAACGCTCCAGCGAGAGCAAGCGTCCAAATGGAATGCCTTGCAGCACGCCGATGAGCACGCACTACGTCACTCGGGGACGATCTCTAGCGCGGTGGCAGGTCGCACTACCACCGCTCTTATTCCTTTCATCAACTCTCATATCCATTCACTCGGGTATTTTAAATTAATAAATAGTAAATTATTATATTTCTGACAGCTTTCTGGTTCTTTGAGAAGCAAATAGCCCCCCCGCTCTTTGTTCCAGGCCACCAAGTTTGATGACATTGATGCAGGCAGTTCTCTGGGGTCAAATTATTTTTCATTGTGTGGGTTCACGCATATCCTCAGGTTCTTCTGCTTGTAGAGGGTGATAAGCATCTGTGTTGAAGGACCAACACTATTTGGTTGAAAACGTCGTTCCAAATTGTGCGAGGAAAAGAATGTTCGTAAATAGTTATCTTGGTATTGACTATGCTGCTACATTCGTACGTATTGTTGCTTTAAAAAATGAAGAAATGATTAACAGCAGTTAACAGTATTAATGAGTAAATAATTCGATTATTCATTAACCCATAATACTTGCATTGTCGCATAACCCTAATAGTATCGTAAAACGTAAACAATCTTCCTAACATTGCCTTATATTATATTAATGTTCCATCGTCGAATATATTAATTGGTTTGTGATATTTCAGAAGACCAATTATATGGGGTATAAAGGTCGCTCCAAATACATTGTGTTACGAACAGCTTGTAGTATTGCTTTTCGAGGTCCTAGTAAAACTCCAATCCAGTCGTCGGTTGCTTACACGCCGTTGATTTTCCTAATTCTTCGTAAACGCGCAACGTAATTGTTACCTACGCGATCCACGACATATATAAATATATGCAATGGCACATTCCTTTGTTCCAATGATTCCGCCATCTTATATTCAGTTCTCTGAATAGTTTTAATTACGCCGTATCGTGTGTATTGGGACCTCACCAATCTGCCAGAAACAATTATTAATACACTCGAAATTATCCATCAGGCTTACAATTGTTATCATTTCTCCTGCTTTTCTGAATGGCGGCTGGTGGAGCTAATGAGTGAGAGGATATTGAATGACGCCAGCGATTCTGGAGACGGTACAGTTTTATCTACGGACTGTACTGCAGAGATACAGTGGTGGTGCTCGTCGGCGCTTTCGAGGCGGCCTTGACGAGCGGTTGGAGGCAGAGCCACGGCCTCCTGGAGGACGATCGATTGGCTGGCAGCGCTTGAGCATGCGGCCGCCTTCATAACTCATGAGCTCATTGCTGCCGGCCGATTCGGTGCGCGTGCCGGCTTCTTTCGGCGCTGCCGGCGCACGGATGGCACAACACGGGGCCTCGGATGACACGGATGCTTGGCCTACGACAGTCACTTGGAGGAGTATTTGGAAACGTTTTTACGATTAGTGTATGGTGAAGTCTTTGGGAGAAGTGTTTGGCACATGGTTCTGGCATATGTCTTGAGCAGATGTCTTGTCAGATGTCTTGTCAGATGTCTTGTCAGATGTCTTGTCAGATGTCTTGTCAGATGTCTTGTCAGATGTCTTGTCAGATGTCTTGTCAGATGTCTTGTCAGACGTCTTGTCAGACGTCTTGTCAGACGTCTTCTCAGACGTCTTGTCAGACGTCTTGTCAGACGTCTTCTCAGATTCTTGGGCAGATGTCTTGTCAGATTCTTGGGCAGATGTCTTGTCAGATGTCTTGGGCAGATGTCTTGGAAACATGTGTTCAGCAGATATTAGTTGACAGTAACATAATTTCTTAAAAGGGATACTATTCCAAAGCCTTTACTGAACGAAATAAATGTTTCAGTGAAATTAAATACATCATATATCATATTTCTAAATGTAAATAGACAGTAAAATTAAATATTTTGAAAATAATCATGGTTTCATAATTGCGTTTTCTCAAAAGAAGTTCACACGTTCAGGTTAGGTTTGAAAGATAACGATACTTGTTTTTTGAAACAACTGCCCGCCCTCAAGAGAGACCTTTTTACTCTATTTTACACTCACGTATCTTCATTATTCATTTTCTCTCCCTCTGCAATGTGAGCACAGAATCCCCGTACACTGAGCTCGGTCTAACTTAACAAGCAACGCTCCTCACCGGTTGCCCTCTGGTAAGTGGAGGGTCAAGGCACATCGTGTGGGCCGTCCACTCGAGCAGCACTGTTCTAGATCGCTTTGACGAGCTGTAGGAAGATGAGGTACGCCCTCTGTGCGGCTACGAAGATGCGTGCGGAGATAGGATGCGGAGAGGAGGAGAGAGCGTGGACCATTGTTTGACGTATAGCTCCTGCTCCCGCCTGATGCGGTTGAAGGAAATTCCAGGAGCGGCGATTCGAGAAGACTGTCTCTATAATTCCCATCCACATTATCGAATTGAAAGCCCTAACCAAGATTTTTATTTTTTTGTTTAAAAAATATAAAGCGTGTAAGCATTTGAATTTATATTTCATTCTGTTAGTTAACACATCTAATATACTTTTAATCCTTTTGGGTTCTCGGTTTTTTAGCATGAAAATGTGAGAGTGCTGTAATTGTAATTCTTCCATAGTTTTCTACATGAGAAGTATTGTTGGGTTATACAATTATTCAACTTGATTCCGACTTTACTCATGATTATATTTGGTCTCAAAACAGTCGTTGATGGCTTAGCTATAATTAATATATCAGCCACAGGGGATTCAAAGACTCGTCTCGTGTAAATAAATAGCATATTATCCTCTCCATATTTGGTAAAAGGTCAAATAATTGTGCAATACGCTAACAGCAGCAGCAGCCTAGGAGGTAATCCAGAAGGTGGAAAACGCATGACAGAGAGAAGTTCTCGAGTGGGAAGCTTAGTGTAGCAATTGCCATACTTAAAAAAATATTATAATTTACTTTGAACATATTTTGTTACGAGAAGAAATATTAATATTCGGGTCAAGGAACAAATAAAAAAATAACTTTAATTTTATGATGTCATTTATTACGTAGGATACTCCGGATTCTTTTTCATTCAGTCCCGGTTATGAGAGCTTATGATATTCCTTGTTAAACTAACTGCAATACTTATGAAGTAGATTGCTGGAAGAATCCCTACTGCAAACAGGTATTGGAAAACTATTTCGGAAGTCTTCAAAGATAATCTAATTTTAATTTGAGAAGAAATTTAATGCACTATTTGGTAATGGGTAGCGTGATTTATTGTAATTAGATTGGGAGAGCACAATGTTTTTGATATAGATGTGTTTAGCTCTTTATGAAATTGGACAATTGAAATGAACTTTGTGTTCCTAGTTTCAGAAAGTTTTCCTTCTTCTTTCTGAGAATTGTTAGGTCACATCATTTTTAAATAACACATTCATAGATATCACTATTGTTAATTTTTCTTTCCCTTTTTGGATACACTCTCAACATTGTCACGTCATCCTGAGTTAGTGAGATTTCTCTTCAACTGAATCACGACAATCAATAAAACGATATTACGATTTCAGAATGTCATTAATAATATTCTCAGGAATACAAAATTGTTATGACCGATGGAAGTGTAAGGAAAAAACATTGAGCAGCAGTAATTTCATCACATCAATGAGAACATTGTATATTAAAAGAAATTAATTCAAATTTCTCATGTCTATTCTAAATGGTTATGTACATTGTCAGCATAAAAATTGGCTTGATATTCCTGGATAATAACGTTGAGAAAACTTCAAAACAGTTATGTGCAATTTCAGGACAAAATATTACCCTACTAAATCAGAATTTATGGACTTCGTTAATGAATTCATGGTGGGTGAAATTAATTAACATCCTCTGCGATGGAAAGATAATTGAAATGTTCTATTTCTTCTCGAATTTCCGAAAACAGTTCTGGCTTCTGAAGTTATATTTTTGTTGAATTATTTATTAAGTCCGGCTTAGGAAATTGAATATCTCCCACGAGCCCAATATTATATAAATGACATTTCCACACATACATAATGCAATGTTTATTCCTAATACTTTTATTTTAATGTAGTATAATTGAAGACTTTTTTACGTCAGTGATATATCTTCATAATTTTTTTTTCAGGAACACAAAGTATTTGCATTCTGTCTTATAGTTGAAGATACGTTTTCAGATAGAGTTTAATACATGATAAATGTAATTGTTGAGTACAATATTTGCCACTATGGTGGAGAAGCGTTTTCAGAATATTGAAACGTAAAACAAGAAAACAATGAATATAGAGACATATCACTTTGGAAATAAGATTATTGAATTGATTTCGGGATGTTATATTATTTTAGAGTCATTTTTATCTTTCCGTCGAGAAACTTGATAGGATTTAAATTTTATGTATTTATTACAATTCGGAAATTATTCTCGCGATACGTTACTCAATATTCGTCACATAAAAACATTTTTAGAAAAACGGAAAAATTAACCTGATATTTGTGTCACTTAGTATGATATTATTACAAATTCTATGTATTCTCTCGGATTAATTATTATTTTCGAGCTGTTAGTATCACTTGTTTATAGAGAACTGAAAAATACGAGGCACCCAACAGAATCGCGCGAAGATTACAAGAAAACAAATGGCGCCGGTGGCTCGCAGCCATCTTTTAAATGAGTCGAACGAAGCCTCCGACACGGGCGCAATGTGTTTTCTTCCCCCTCGCTAATTATGTGCCGTAATATGTGCGTTTGTTTATGAGAGCGCCGCACTAGTCGTTGACTTGTTGATTTATGACTGTGCAATACCTGTTCCGTTCCATAAACAAATTAGCTTTTTATGTACGGAGTTAATTAAAGGTCGGACACAGTCGGGCAATAACTCACTTTTTGCAGGCGCCGATGTAATATCCGGCCGGGTAGCGGACCGTGCCATCAGGGTGCTCTGCCACGTCTCCGGTGCCCGCCCTCCCACCTCCCAGTTGCCTGCCCCCCTCCCCTCCCCGCGACGGACCCTCCTCCCACCGCAAGTTTCTTTTGAGTCCCGCCCCCGCCCCATCGCACGCAGACTCGCAAACTCCGGGAATTCGCTCAGTTAATTTTCACGTTCAATCTCGGAAGAAATTGATAAAGGTTGTGCGCTTTTTGCAAAGGAAATTTTGAATGTTTTCGAAAGGGATGGAACAGTGGATGGGATTGGGGATACGTAAATTACAGAGCTGACTGAGCCGCATGGCTTACGAATGAAGTCGATAAATTTATGTAACACAGGTTTAAGGTTAGTAGAAGATATTATTATGTAAGTAGTATCTAATAGTTTATTTTAATATGTGTTTGTCCATGCTATCAATTCCAATTACAATATTTAAATCGTGAATTCTGAGTTTAGTGACGCAATGCATGTCTTCAATCTCAATTAGTGATAATTGAAGTATGTAATGGTCGTAAAAGTAATTATACTACGGTTACGAATGCAAAAATCCTTAGTTACCTAGTGATTTAATATTATCCACAAGTCCAAGTATAAAGAAAATGCATTCTTAGACGAATAGACGGAATAAACATTAAAAATATGTCGAGAGTCACGTGATGTAAATGAATTCGAAACCTTGAAACAAATAAGTGCTTTATATTTTGAGACGTCCATAACTTATCTTTTTAAATGCAATTGGTTGAATATAAATCCACTTCAATCGTGTTTCTTGTTACAATAATTTAATTCTTCTTCTTTATGCGACACAGACATGATAACAATTTTTCAAAATTTATTACAATACACACACTACGTTTTCTTGCGGGTATTTTAGCCAGTCAGGTATTTCTCACCGGCGGGGAACCACCTCAGCTAGAACAAGCTCAACGTTTCCGACAACTGTGGGAGAGTACTGCATGTGAGGAGGGGTGAGAATAGAACAAGAAACGGGAAGAAAGATTGCACGCGGTCCGTGGCAAATGTTTTAGCATACTGTTACAGCTTTCGTCTGGTGTTCATTGCAGAAACCACCGAAATGTACCGATCAGAGTAGCTGTCCGTTAGAATTCTCCTCCCGACAGTGGCTGAATTCTTACTAGGTATGTAGCCAGGGACAAAAATTCTGTCACCATCGGAATTGGAACCCTAGATTCCCCCGGCCAGAGGCACTGCAGTGACGTCATTGTGAGCCACCTTTGCCGGTACCAATGTTTATTTTTTGCTACTTTCAGCTTTGTCAGTTAGGAGTTGAACATGAGAAGGGTAAAAGCGTTCAACCGAGGACGAACAACCCCTCCTCTCTCCAGTCGTCTACGTCAACCCGAGCCAAAGTGGCGACGGCGCTGCCAAATCCGACCACTTAGCGCAGCAATAGACGGCGACGGCGCCTCGAATATGTCTCGAGGCCGCGGCGGCTGCCGCATATTTCACAGCCCGTTGTTCAAACTTTGTTCATTTCCGAAAGAGGGTAATTTAACGACGCCGTCTTAAACGGCTCCTGCCGCCTTCGCCACCGCCCTCCGCCTTCGCCACCGACGTCTCCCGCCCGCAAACGCCGCCCCGCCGTGTGGCTCCGCCACGATAAGAGAAACGCCCCTTGGCTAATTGTGACGGTCCCGACGACGTGACGACATCTTCCGACGTCTCTGATGAATCGAGCAAAGAGTCCTCAGGTGCGGCACGGAACAAATTGAGCAGTATTTTCTATAGCTCATATCACGTGGCTAATTTGAAAGGACTAAATTGTCAACAAGAAATGTTTGCTAATGAAATGTTGCTGATGTACAAAATTATTAGTGGATATTGTACGTAAACCAATTACAGTGAATTAATTTTATTTTTAATTTTTATTTTGTTTGCTAGTTTCACATAGATTTTGGGGTAATTACATCTACAACTATATGTATAAGTAGGTTGCCAAAAGTTAAATAGAACGAAAAGATTGATAGATTTTTATTTAAATTGTTACGTAAATAAACAATAATGATATCTGCAAAAACAATACTGAATGAGAATTACAATGGCAACATACTTCTTTACCTCCTTGTTCACGCAATACCATCTTAAAACATCACGAAGCACGTTCAGCCTGTTAGATGCTTCTGTTGTGACATCACCTTTGCAGATTCTTGCAATATGGAGCTCATAATTCGACGAAATAGGATTCAGGAGTATAAAGGAACACTTTTCTCCCTTACCATCTGAATGTATAAATAAAGGCTTTTAATTGTGTATATTAGTATTTTTATCGTATTTTATTTACACCAGAAATGATAAATCTTGTTCATTAGTCAAATTATTACCTTGCATTCTACTCTGAAGAGAGAGGAAAATATGCTTGTTTAACAATCATTGAGTTTTATGTAACTTACGCATTTAGAGCTTCAGTATTATTAATTGGAAAAGTGAATAGTATCCTAATATCTTTGAAATGTTTCAGGATCCATTGTTTATTAACACCTTAGAATTGTCTTTTATATATTACATTACGTTATTTAATAATTATTAAAATCGAAGTATATAAGAGATATTTATATATGAAAAAATAACTAAAATATTTACTTCTAAAAAAATACTTCTGTTTAATTTATTTCCAGTCATTATAAATCTATACATTACATTTTGTCGCAATAATATTTTAGTAAGATAAAAATGTTCGAATTTTAATTTCTGTATTATGTCCTGCATTTTCATCTTCATTTTAAAGTCAGTTAAACGACACCAAAAGAATCAACAATAATTAAGTTGCAATTTACTCTAGAAGCGCTTGGAGTTTGTAAGGATTCTATTCCAAATTTGCATAAGCGAGGTTTTATACAGAGATAAGCACTTCATTGGAAAACTAGACACAGATTCCTTTATACGCGAGGTTCGCTCAGCTAACAACAAAAACACTCGAAATGAATAAATAATAAGTTTGCGGAGACGGTCTTCACAACCGGAGTGCTTTTGAGTTGGGAGATCGCGTGATCGTTTCCCATAAACTCCATGCCCTCTCCACCCAGAGCCCACAGATCCCATGATGAATGTGAAAGGACGACAAATCCGGCCACAAGGTCACCTCGAGATCACAGCGTTGGATGCTTCATATTTCATCCTCACTTCGTGTCCTGGTTCAAAATACAGCGTTATCGCGAACTGTGGAACACACTATATTTTATGAAATGTTCGATTTTGCCTAAAATTACACTTCTGACAGACTACCCTTCAAAGAATATTGCCCTGTAATATAGTAAGCAATCTTACAGAAGTGGAATATTTGAGTAAAGTAGTCAATCAGCTCGAGTTTGATGGATTTAAATGGCAATTTACAAAATGACTAGTGACATGAAGCTGTTCATTTAATGAGCGTTGCATTAGTAAAATGTAAACTTGTTAGTTGTTAATCTTGTATCTTGCTGTATTAATACACTTATTTCTATCAATTTTGATTGCGCCACACCCAACATGTGTACTCCATCTGCCGAAGTCTTTTTACTTCATGTAGGATGGCCACATGAGAACGGAAAATCTGCTCAACGCCAGACTCTAAGGACGGCAGTCGGAACAGATTTGGGAAGTGAGGCTCTCTTGCGATCTATAGCTCGCGGTCCGTGGTTGTTTAGATTACTGTATTGGGATCGGTCTAGAATTGGTATTAAACAAAATATTATTACATTTTTACGTTGGTGAAATTAAAATCACTGGTAACGCTGTGCATATAAATAATTTCCTATGAGATATGAAAGTTACATTAGACTTACACGTAATATTGCATTTCTTATTTATTCCGAGATCTTGAATTAATAACAAATTCAATTAGGTATTTAGCTACTTCTATATTCAAATTATTTTTCAATAGTATACAATTATCGTAAATATAAATAACCAAACTTAGCTTTCGATATTATTTCCTTTTTTCCTTAAACACGATATTTTCAAACAATGTCGAAGTTAATAATGTGAGAAGTGCATCCTCTTTATTAAAGTCCAAATGTGCACAATTCGATTGTGCTATTCAGTAGCTGAGATTAATTCGTATGCGGTCAAACGCTACGAAGGAATTTTAAAGAACGTGGTAACTGAATATAATGTGAAAATAATACATCTATTCAATAAAGGAAAGAAATGAATTCAGTACAATCTATTGGCGGAAGCCCATGAATATACGAATTTGTTACTGTCATATTGATTTTAAGAAACATCTTCCCTTAAAATAGTTTTTTAAGGTCACTTTTTAACATCATAGTTATATAGCGTTAACTATGATTGTTTTAACTGTAGGGGGAACTATAGGAAAAACACGTAAGGACAACGCAAACACTCACAAATAGCCATGCCCGAGGCGGGGTTCGAACCCACTTTTGCTTCGAGCCGATGTAGCTATAGCTCTTTAACTTTTACAACCTCAGCTATCCAGGCAGACTTACATATTATTTAATACTGTGCGGCTGTGTCAAAGAATTTTTTTCTTTTACAACACCTGCAGTGGTGGCCAAATATTAGACCAAATATTTTTTCTGTGACATATTGTGACTGTGAATTATTTTGAGTCCTGATAAGCACCTGACAAAAGTTACAGTTAAAAGTGTAATGTTTGTTTATGTTATATAAAAAATGTTTACCAATTAATGGTAGAATGAGGTACGACCAATACTTAGACGTCCTAATGAACCAATGGTTACCTCACATAGATGTGTTGTTTGAAAAAAAAAAAACAATGACTACTCTCCCTATCACAACAGAAAAGAAAGTTGGAAAACATCTTGGAGACATTGATCAGTCTGGGCTCCAATGGTCTGCAAATAGCCCTGACATGAATCCCATCCAATATGTTCGTTCGATAGTTAAAAGAAAAGAAAGCCATAAAATCAGCTCATAAAACAACTAATTGCCTCAACCGGATTGTAAGGCTGCGAATAAAATTCCTGATTGTGGAAAAATAACCGCCAGAAATCATAGAAGCAAATTTTATGAATCTGATTACTTTCCCACGCTGAAAATAGTATGGTTTTTTAATCATAAAAATTCATTGATTGATTCAGTAGATTGAGGCCAAAAATAAAACTGCCGTGAATAATGTAACATCCTTTTGTTGACCGTTAAACTCTGTTGATATATTCAAAAGTTATTAAGTAAGGGAAAAAACCCACAATGAGTAAAATCTAACCCTCCTCTTTCAGCAGTAAAAACTTCCGCAAATGATGTTGAGTATGTCTTAAGACTGATAAAAATCTGACGCAAGGTAACAACTTCTGCCACTCCATTGTCTCTAACCAGGAGGTCCTTGGGTTCCAGTTCCGAGCTGTACAGCCAGGTTGAATTCAGACCCTGTCTAGAGGAGAGTTCTAGCGAGCTGATTAAAACCAGGCGAATGCCGGATCACTATCACTGCAGGATCACAGGCAACTGAACTTTCCTTCTTCATGGTCGTTGATTTATTGACTGATTTAAATGATTAGGCATTCCGGGTACGTCAGTTGGTAAGGTTATTAGTCCTGTATGTGTATTGCATGTTCTCAAAGTGTGAGTTGGCGGTAATATGCCCCTGTTGCTTGTGGAGATCTGACGCCGACCGACGTCGACTTGTAGGAGTTTTCCCTAACCAAGTATCTCCCACAAGCGATGCATCACCGCTGTCGTTGCACTTTCTTAGCTATAGACTGGTATCTTGATTAGTACAGTGCATGTGAGTGGAAGTGTGTGTAAGTAGGGGCGATGATAGGACAAGGAAGAGG
Organism: Gryllus bimaculatus; assembly: GCA_017312745.1. Classification (NCBI taxonomy): domain Eukaryota; kingdom Metazoa; phylum Arthropoda; class Insecta; order Orthoptera; family Gryllidae; genus Gryllus; species Gryllus bimaculatus. The sequence continues at coordinate 817,094 of BOPP01000072.1, read as the reverse complement.
AAGGAAAGATCGCGCGCAGTCTTTGTCAGTTTGTGAGGGTACTGCTCCGGCATTCGCCTGATGTTAATAGAAGAAACAACGGAAAACTACCGATCAGAGAAGCCGGTCGTTAGAATTCTCTTCGAGACAGCGGTTGAATTCGACCCAGCTCACAAGCGTGTTTCGAAAATCCTGCAACCAACAGGACTCGAATATATGGCCAGCCTCTCAGAGAAGCCTCTCAGGCAGTGACATCGTTAATACCCTGAGCCGGCTTTGCTGATTTCTTCATCCTTGTCCCATCGTGTGCCCTTACGCACAGTTACACTTACACGAGCTTACCTACCATGCTCTTACATTTTGGGAAACCGGTCGGCACCTTAGAGCTTGTGCCAGCTTGAGCAGTGCTCCGTTGACGGAGAGACTTGGAGAGGGAAAACCCCTGCAAACCGACGTATACGTCGTCACCAGACCTCACGTGCTAGCGGAGGAGGAATCACAAATACGTCACATATAAAATATACTACAACCAACTGCAATAATGCCAACAGCTGGCATCCGGACACCTGAATCTGTCAATCAATCAACCTGAGGAAACCTGTTGGGCGCTGGCTCTTCGTCCCCAAAGAGAGGAGTGGAAGCGGGGGGGGGGCGATCAATTTGGCGGTGGCGGAGCGGTGACGAAGCGTTGCCCAGCCATAATTCGCGGCCGCCCGCCTCGTCGCGGCCTCACGGGGCGCTCTCTGCGGTCGGCGCCGGCGATTAGCACGTTGTCCAGGGGCGGCGCCTCGCTGCCAGCGGGCGCGCAGTGGGCCACGCGCTCTACAATAGAGAAAAAAAAAACGTTTCTCGTAAATGTTTGTATCGCTGTTAAAAAATTACTAAAGTAAATTCTGCGGTGGTTGACATGTCATCAGTAGTTGACACTTTAAAATGTAATGTTTATAATTAACAAAAACCCACCCTCTAATTATATCGCTTTACACGATTTCTGTATAGTAGGGCCACCTGCATTGTAAACCAGTAACAATCACATTGGTTTGTTAATCACTTTGAGTTGAATGGATTGTTGTGCATTTGAAAGTGTCAACTACTGATGGCATGACAACTGCCGGAGCCTTTACGTACGTTACAGTAAATATCCATCATGCTATTCAAACACAATTGGTTCATATGCATCTGGATACATTTGCTTGAACGGTACTCAAAAAAGCCAAGTAGCCACCTTCACAGACTTTCCTATCTTCAAGAAACCTGGAATAGGAGAGTTTTCCTCATGCCACTCGAGACAAGTCTCACTCTAAAAGTATTTTTGTAAGACCGCAGCAAAAGGTTTGTAAATCTTGTTTTCTATTCCATCTGTGGCATATTTTTGCCATGTATTCACAAACGGGTGGAAAAACTTTGCTATAGAAATTGATCTCTGAATTTAACAAAGTTTTCAGTATGAAGTGCATATCCATCTACAAAGTAGTTTGAGCTTGGCAACTACAGGTTGAGCTTAGCACTATCATTATTCGCATTATTGCACATGAGGTTACCATACTTTACTAATTCCGTCTACTTGCAACGGACCATAATGTGTGATAAAAAATATTTCTGTTATTCTTTCTCAATGATTCCAATGAGAGAGAAAAAGAGATACCCAACTTTAATTTTCTGACAATCCGAACGCGTTTGCTTGGGTTCCCAAATGAAGGTTCATCGAAAGAGAGAAATATGTGTTTGAGACTTGACGGTAGTATTTTTTCAATATCTAAATTCTGGGTTGGAAGATGTCTCTCAATAAATATGAATTCTGTAGAGAGTTGCTCTGAAATATTGATTCCATGGTTAATAATTACATTGAAAACACGTTTATTCTGAACAGATTCCACCAAATCTAAATTATAAGAATTGATACATTCTGTGAATGTGAATTTTGTGAAATGATAGGTTAATTAAGTGTTATCTAGTTGACTAAAATAGAAACTAAGAATTCAAATGTCGGAAAAACATTGTAGAATTGGGACGTTGAGGTTTGAACTTGGGAGATACCACTGGCTACCTTGATGAATACACCCCGCTAGCCGATTTGAAGTAAGTGCAGGATCTCGCTATCCAGTTGAGAAAGTACACCACCATCTCCCATGATAAACATTCACTACACTTACAGAACTAATGACCATAGCTGTTGACGCGCCCGGAAATATGAAATAATCTATTAATCATGATGTAATACTTGCGCCATACAAAAGAGAAATGGCCGGCAAATTTTAATTCCCGGGAATTCGAATCTCAATCAAATCGCCTATTCTTTCTAGCGAGCAAAATACTAAAGTAAAGGTTAAGATTTCTGAGACGGTTATTGTGGAGCTTCCTGGGAGTCGAAAATTGCTGTCACCGCTTGTCGACTACAAAATTTCCAGCAATTTCGGTTCATGCCGCAGATAAGTCTATGGACCAGAATCCACGTACCCAGAAATTACAATCAAAAAAAAATACTCTCATCCGTGCAGTACCCGGCTTCGATTCAGCCTAATAACTCATACCGAAAGTTTTGGTACCACATTGCGACCAGAACTTCATTAATTTTCGGTCAATAAAATTCGAGTTCCCGGCTCGCATCTACTCCCGCTAATTAGCAAACGGGTACACAATATCACTTGCCATCCAATTTCCAAGGCCCCCTGCCCCACTGTGGCCCGCGCGCTCACGGCCTCCCGGTCCGCGGCCGCCGTCACGGGGCCGCAGCGTCACGCCGCGTTAAGTCTCGTCACGCGAGGGCGCGCCGCTGCCACCGCACGCGTGCGCGTGTCCACGTCCCTGGCGGCGGCGGCGGCGGTCTGCGGCGGGGCGCGAACCCGCGACCGATCACCTCTTTACGAGCGCGTTCGCGGCCAATCGGTTTAAAACATTTCACGTGCGATTTGGCGCGGTGGCGGTGGCGGCGCGGGGCGACGGCGGCCCACCGTCCTCGCCCGACAGCGAATGGGCTGCCGGAACGCGCTGATAACGCTGCGAAACGCCGGTTGGGTTGCGAGGATGTCGTAAACTTCCGCACGGGAAGAGGTGGAGCACACGAGGTGGACCGATGGGGGAGCTGGATGTGTTCGTACGCTACCTGTGGGAAGGTAAAAAAGAAATATAGTGCAGGAGAAATAATAATGCTTTGACATTTCTTCATGTTTCCGAGCGTGTCAACGGCTGTGACGATTATTCCCCTAGGTGTAGTGCATGTTTTATCATGCGAGGTGCTGACCATTCCCCCGCTAGTTGGCGATATCTGGCGTCGACCCACACGTCGTCTTGCGGGGTTTCTTCCACCAGGTATCTCACACCAGAGAGATACCTCCCCAGCCGGGACCCAGTTTAAGTTCCTGGCCGCCCTTCCGACATGTTATTGTATAGTGAATGTATGTGCGTGTAAGTGAATTGCACGAATAAATCAAGGAAGGAGAAGGCATTCCGTGGCTCGTTTGCTTGGAAATTGTGCCGCCATTCGCCTGGTATTGAATGGAGAAACAACGGAAAAAACACAATTAGAGCAGCCGGCCGCTTGAATTCGTCTCCAGGCAGCAGCTGAATGCGACCTAGCTATCTAGTGTGTGAGATCCTGCCACAATCGGGATTCGAACCCTGGAATCTTCCGGTTAGAGGCAAGGCAATGTACTCAGTTGATACCTTGGGTCACTTAAGCCGGTACATTGCATTGACCTTCGGTGATTATCGTCCCTGGTGAGGTTTCTTTGAATGTTTAGAATCGGTGTTTTCTGTCATTACATCTAAGACAAATTTTTGCTGTAAATATCAAAGGGATTTCCACTTGCTGATTCTTCCTCCCCTTCAGTAATACCACATATTCTTCTACTAAAAACGGTTCATTATCTTCAGGGAAAATGAGAGACAGGATGAACGAAAATACCATGAGCCTATTCCCTCTCTAGAATTTTAAAAATTCCTTGCAGTGAATCAAAGTGTTGGCAAACTAGTATGCTCGTAGTTCAAGATTCTACAAAGGCAATTAGTATTCTCAGTTCAAGGCAAAGGACGATGATTTTCACAGGTTGTAATCCTTTTGAGCGTCTGTGAAAATCTCATTAGCAAGACAGATTTAGTGTCTTGCAGTTTTCTGACTAAAAATAATATGGTACGAATTTATGCAATTTATAATAAAAAATATGATATTTACATATAATTTTTAATAGACGGGTAGAAAGTGAGGTTATGATCGTTGTAGATAAACGGTCTATAATAACCAAATATCAAACTCCTTCACTTTCATCAAAATTTCAACTAAAATCTGACATATAAAATATTTACAATAGAAATGTATTCGTTTCTAATCGACCCACAAATTCTGATATTTCAATTACGGATAACATCGGCAAAGAAAGTCCAAGACAAAGACGTATCTTCCAATATTCCCTTTCCCACCAGCCACATAAAACTGTATTACCATTCCGCAATTCAATTGGCTAAATTACAGTTATTTCAGAGAGAGAAACACGGCTGTGTCACTTCGGTTTACTCGAAGAGCAAGGCTGTTTCTCTTGGAAAGGAGAACTACACGAACATAGAGACATCTTCCCTCTTTCCTTCCTCCTCCTCCTCCTTTCTTCTCTTCACTCCGCCCCTCTTGCCCACCCGCTCGTCGCTGTGTATATTTTATTAAAGGTCCAAGTTTAAGACATTAATTTTACTAGCGAGACGAGAGAGCAACTATAAAATAAAGAGCCTGAGAGCGAGTTGTGGTGCTCTGCACGGGGTTGGCTCCGGCTTCGTCCAACCAACATCGCGTCTGTCGCCCACGTCGTGTTTTGTGTCCAAGCCTGCTCGTCCCCTCCCCTCTACACCGCACTGCCCCTTCCTTCGCTGGTTCCGTCTCCACAACTCTGCGCTTTCACTGTCATTGCTCTGTCTGTTCCCTCACCGCTCCCATCCCTCTCCTCCCTGGCTCTACGACCTCTCTCCCTTCCGCCTTCCTTCTCAACCCTTGCCTCCCCAACACTCCGCTCGTGCCCATCATTCCGACACTTAGCCCACCGCTCATACTCTTCAGTTCTTCATCTTACTCCGACACCTTCCCCATCACAATCATTTCCCACCTTCTCTTTCCCCGCTTCAACCCTCATCCCACCTCTCCCATCCCTCATCGCTTCGATCTCTCCTCCACCTCTGCTTTGTCGCCTCACCCACCTCTCCAACCAAACAGGCACAATGCCACCCCTCTACTTTACCCCGCCCTCACCGCCTTCATCCCCACATCCCCACCTAGACCTGCTCATCCCCACCTGCCAGCCAACCTCCTCCGTTCTGAACTTCCGTCCGTATCTCGACTACGGCTTCGTCGTAGCCTCCGTATCCACCTTTCTCACCCGACGTCTCCCTTCATCCCCTCCATCCCCACTGCTGCCTCCTCCTCCCCCCCATCCTGTGCAGGAGCAGAATGAGCCAGAGCAACAGAGCGGGGGCGGGAGCGGGAACGGGGTCGGGGTTGGGGTAGGGAGAGGCGGGTAGATTCGCAATTAATATGCAAGCGTCGCCCCGGTGCATATTCGCCATGTCGAAAAATGTAAATGAAGTTATAAAATATGAAAGTTTTCATAAATAAATTATAATGTTGATATTGTGTTAACACGAAGACACGAGATGTAAGTAAGTAAGGTTACACTTGGATGACGGAGATGAATATTTTATTGGCGACACTAAAGCCAGCGGAGAGGCACGGCAGTTTCGCCTTAGCCTGCACCCGAGTGGTGAAGAGAGTCAAGAACAGGGTTGGGGGAGCTGTGTCTGATTGACCCTTGCAGCCGTTGGCGCTTTGAAAGTACTTCTTTCCTCCCCAACCAAACAAGTATTTGTATTTCATGTAGTCGGTTTAAACGAATAGCTTTTTCACTCGCAATAATTGGAGGGTGAAAATGAGGACTTGCGTTGTTTATTTGAGGTTTGATTTAAATCGCAATAATGGGGTGCAGTATGTTAAAAATTATCTAATTTTTAAATTATTATGGAATATAAAATAATGGATAATGGAAACAGTGTTTTGAAGAATTAATTGTAACTAGTGCGAGTTTTTTTACTGAAATATATTATGTTGATTACCTCTAGTAAGTGAAAGTTCTTTCATGTCCTAGCATCTGCTGTATGCACTCTCAAAGATCGTTTCATTATTCGGATATTATTTTCTCATTTAATAAGATTGCTTTATTTTTGAATGGCTTCTGAGTGTTATGTAATATAATCTTCATAAAACGTTAATAAACTTGTACTTCTTAATAGTACGTTTTCGACGATTGTTGTGACAAGAGATGCTCGCCATTTTGCTCCTGGTTTCAAACCATTAGATCTATTAGCTTTCTGTCACAACTCCATTTACTCCCATAATAAATTGTCTCTTACTTCTCTTGTATTTTAATGAAATATTTGTAGTTTTAATTATCAATCATACCCATACTTCATTATTAAAATGTGGTATTAACCTAGATGAAAATATGAAGCGAGGGGAGTTGATAATTCCAGAGTAGATGGAATAGGCCAGACCTCATTAAAGACAAAATCATTTTTACATTCAATTACAAATCTAATGTCAAAATAATCGTTCGATTATTTTTCTCAAAATTAATGGCAATATTCATCGTAGCTCTGTACGTCTGTAATCGTTACCTTTGGTACACACATCGCGAAGAAAATATACGTAGAGAATTACAAACATTTTCGTTAACCCTTTTTCGAGTTAATTTAAACAAGTCCGTAACACAAAATCGGTAGGAGTGTCTTTATTAAATAAAAAAATTAACTTGAAATTTACATCCTGGTCTATTTAAATTTGATCCCCCTTCCCACATTCATGCCAAGCAATTTTCCGTACCTCACAAATCCCTACGTTACGGCTGTGGCCTAGTCAGCCGTATACTGCGCTGGGCGAGAGATAAGCTTGTCGATGGGATGATAGTAGATACGATACGCGCGCTCTCTCGCCCTTTTATCCAAAGGCGTTAACTATTAATTACGGCGGCGCGGCGCCAGATGGCGCTGATGGTTGTCTCGCCAGCGAGAAACACTGGCGATAAGACAGCCCCTCCCCCTTCCACCTCTATCTCGCCTTCCTCGCTATCGCCTGCTCTGCGCCCGCCCTCCTCGTTTGCGGCGACGAGACGCACGTCTCCCGATAGCAGCCAAGACGGAGGGAGATGTGGATAGCACACGCCTGTTAGGACCTTGAGTAATTGTCCAAATATTTGCTACAATGTATTGTGAATGAAAAGGGGTCATACAACATATTTGTTGTTTTGACTGTTTTAAATCGATGAGTGTTTTAGTACAATTGTTCAAAATAATGTGGTATCGAACAAGGAATGTTGAGTAAATACAAATTATTTAAATTACTTTGAAATGTGTAGCACTTTAAAGTAGCTAATGCCATAAACTAAAAAAAACACGAACCCTTAGACGTCGTAAATACTGTATGTCAATGACAACTAAAGGCGAACGGAACAAAGTTCCTTCCCTCATTGAGTTAAGTAATTGTTTTAAGTAAGCATCTGTGTTCACATCAGAGGGTTTCTCCAGAACTGTAGTTTCGATCACCGATGTTGGCACGTGTCATACGATGTCGTATTTCTACTTTAAAGCTTTCGATTAAGAATCATTGATATTCTTTTCAATTATACTTGTTTTGTTTCTTAAATAAAGTTTTATTTATGCGTTTATATGATTATTCGGCTGTTCCAGTAATTTTGCTTGTTTTTGTCTACACAATGTTTATGCTCTGACACTACACTTTAGAGATTGTTCTACAGACTTTTGGTGATTTTATTTACGTTGTCCTTTTTTGAACTGAATTAACACAATTTAAAGACGTTTAAGCAAATAATGTCATTCTCATGGCCCTGGATTTCTTTCCTGCAGTTCTTTAAGGGACTCCTTATTTCTCAATCAACTTGTAGTTCGTGGAATATGCTTCTTCAGAATATTTTAGTACTTGTCAGAAAAGAAAAGATTTTATTAAAAACATTTTTTTAATTATATTAAGTCCGTTTTTAAAACTAATTTTATCCCTTTAAATTAAAAAAATGTTATGCAACTTAGAAGATGGATTGCTTAGAAGACGAAATTCTTACAATTTTAAAGACATAATGAAAAAAAGAAATAAATAAATCAGGGATATTAAATATTTCTGAGATTGCGAAAAATATTAAAAATATCTCACAATAGTATTTTAAAGAAACAAAAATAATTCAATATCGCATTTGTGATATCGCAAATATGTAATAATACCGCAGATTATTTTGTCGTATGATGAATTAAAAATATTACCAAAATTGCAAAATCATCAAAATTATAATTCATTAGAACTTTTATTAATGAATTCGAAACGAACATTTTAGTTATTAAATTTAATCCAAAAACATCTTCATGCATGAGCAAAGCAAATAGGCTGTATGATTTTCGAACCCCCGCCAACCGGCGTGTTTGCGTAGGCGCCAACGGGTCTCATCGCCGCTGCTGCGCTCTTGCGGGAGAAACCCGAAATGAAAACGCCTTCGCACCGCGCGCTTCGCTCGCCTCCCCCGCTAATGAAGTTTTTAAATTTCTTCCCCAGACTCCGTCCCTCCAGTTGGATCGAGTTTGTGTCGCGTGGCGGGGCAAAGGGCGACGGAGCATGCCCTGAAAGTTCCGCCCGCGACGGCGGTATATAAATATTTTGTTCGCCGATCGTTTTCGAATCCTGATCCTAAAGTGGTTAGGGATAAAGGCCCCGATGTTCAATGTTTGTATTCAATTAACCAAGAGGAAATGAGCAGGTGTTAGCACAGGAGGCACTACCTCTCTGGGTTTAAATTACCTGGCAAGCACGCCGGCAAATAGCGGCCGTACGCGGGTGGTGGTGGCTTCGAAGGCGCGGCGCTGTGCGAGCAAAGGCCACCGCTAAAGCGTGTGAAAGCAATACACTTGCACCTGTGCCAAACGACCTAGAGCGGAAATGCGAGGCAACCGAAAAGAAAGCTCCGAGCGAAATGCTTTTCGGCGAAATATGTATAGAGAGATTCTTCCCACCCGCTTAAACTCTTCACCAGCTTTTGGGGATACTTGTGTGGCAAATGTTCCTGTTTTTTACGAAAGCTATCGAAACATACTACTACGCGCATGCGCGGCGATGGTGTAACGGTTAGCGTATTGGACTGTTATACCCAAGTTCGTGGGTGTAGATTTTTAAGGGCGAAAAAATCCTTCATGCGTCTTCCTTCGGAAGGGAAGTAAAGCCGGCTCTCCCATGTTAGTAGATTTACTTGCGTGCAAAAGATCCTCAAGCCTAAATGTCTCCTCTGAGCTAAATTGAAATCGCCTGTTTCTCGCCCTTGAAATACCTCCTTTCTCTGCTAGTTGGTGAAAGGAGCGTGGCCAGACGGAAGAGCGGGCCTAATGGCCCGAGTCTCGCCACGTAAAATACGACATTAAATCAATTCAATACACTGATATGATACACTGTGTTCTGCAAAACAGGAGAAAGAAAACTTAATTTTTATTGTATGTAACATCAAAACGCAGTTTTAAATTCTATGGTTTGTGACCAGAAAAAACGACGGCCCTGAAAGTAGTTCTTGAGTTCCTAAAATGGTTCATTCTTATTTTTTGGGCTAGAGCTCTTTAGGGACTGAATATAGAGCAGTACAAAGCGTGAAAACTATCAGAACGTAACGTATCCCAGACAGAAATTGTTCATTATGTTCCGCAATTGAAGATTAAATAATAAACATTTTAAAAATTAATTGCATATTTACAAATAAAAAACCTAATATATTTTGTGTCTTACAAATGTGTTGGTGAATAGTGGCGCTTTACCAATGGACGTTTTCCATTGATAAAAAGGAAAGATTCACAGATTAGTCCTGCAAACAAAAACAGGTTAATTTACTCGAGAAACCATGTTTTACGTCGATATTTTGCGGAAATATTAACCGATTCTGACATACTTCGAGAACGAGTTAAATCCTGCATTCAAGATTCCGTGTTGTTCTAGTAAGTCACGCAAATGCAATTCTTTTGTTTCACAACTGGGGCCACAGTTTTATTATAAATTGTCAGCAAATGCAATACGAAAATGAACAAACTGTTTTTAATCACAATTAATTCGTAACTATCCGTCCCACTAAAAGAAAATACATTGATCAAAATGCAACGTAAAATACATTATTACAGAACATTACTATACTTAATCGTGTCTCAAAATGTTTCCCATCTGCTCCTACGCACATTTGCAGGCGCCTTTGAAGGATACGTGAACACGTGTGAGGGTGTCACATGCAGAGCACGATTTCGGCAATACGGCGCTTCATTTTGTGTGGCGTAGTTGGGACTTTTGCGTAGACTTTATTCTTGAGAAAACAAAGAAATTGTGCCAAATCGGTAGACCGTACATGCCACATTACTTCAGCATGCCGTCCCATCCAACAATCCAGGAACTTTTTATTGAGGTATTATGTAGTCCCATGAGGAGAAAGAGATATAGTCATCGCATGATGACGCAGTGGAAACGCATCCACTGACGTTATTCAGTGATATCACTTCTAGGATGCTAGGTAGAACGTTTCGAGGCAACTGTGCGAACATTGCCATTCGATATGCCTGGGATGAAGTAAGATCCCACAATGAAATTTCCAACGATGTTGCAGTGCACGTTAATGCTCCACAGTTTCTCATGCTGCACGTGTCGAAGCCAACAAGAATTTTCTACTGCAATGTATATTTAGTACGTAAGAATGCCCGTGGTTGGTAAAAGACGCTTCAATTGTAAAAATCACTCGATTAAAAAAAAATTATCTCGTTTTACAGGCCGTGCGGCGCAAACCATAATATTTTCGGCGCCGTTCGTACTTCCGACCGGCGAGAGCTTGATGTACAGACTGGAAGATCTAAGCTATACTACGAGTACATTCTTTGGCAAAATATTACAAATCAGAAAGACTTGATGTGATACGTAAGTTGTATTTTCCTGCCTTGTCCTTTGTTTCAGCGTCCTTTGCGTTTCAGCTTCCTGATTCCACCAGTTTCTTGTACATTCTTGCAAGACGCTGACGCGTAGAAAGTTGGCGAACGGAATTCACCCCTTCATACCGTTGTTCTGTTCTAATGACATTTCTTCTGCATTCTCCAGGCACTATTAGCATATGTAACTTCTTTTCATTGGGAAGCATGTCTGCTGTAAGGAACTGTGGCATGATTGAGCTGTCATATTTCACCCGTCAGCGTATTTTATATACCAGGCTTTCCGGTCTGCTATCTTAGCTAACCTGTCCTTTGAGCGTTTTTGAAAAGCAGTCACAACCATGCAGGAGACATTTCCTTTTCATTTTTCAGTGGAGAACAGAAAAGATAGAATTGGAAAGGGTCGCGACAGTGGAAAAATATGTTACAAAATAGCTATTTCTGAAAATATGATTCGTTTGAATTCAAAGATGTACACATATTTTAAATGAATGTTAAACTCATTTCGATACCCGTACGAAAATTGGCATAAAATTATATTAAAAAACAACAATGGTTACATTGTATCGTTTTGTATTAAATAGCGTAGAGACGCAATATGCCGTACTAATGTTTTCTCTGCCTATGTGATCGACTTTCCAAAAGGCATCTTCCCATATTGACGATTGAGGAGATAGATGTAGTGTTATGTGTTAATGAAACACCCGTTCATTGTTAGTTGTATTAAAGTATTTAAGTTTCTGAATTTTATGTATGATTACTGTAACCATCTACAAATTGTTCCTGGAACCATCAATGATAGATACAGTTTTGATAAACAGATTCTTACTTACAGATTTGGCAATAATTTGGCAGTTTCCTTTTGTAATGCTTAGATTCTAGGAAACAATCTTAAGTTGCTGCCTTTTTAACACTGCAGTGAAAAGATTTTTGGACGTGGTAGAAATAAATCTAATAATTATTAGAATAGTACGTAACTGTTACGAGTACTGGAAAATCTCATCTATGCTCCATCTCTCTCTAGTTTACTGTAGTTGAAGACTTATTAGTGTTTCGTGTGGGTACTACTCTCTTTGTTGTTTCATATTCTAACATTTTTGACGTTGTCTGTTGGTACAAATATCGAATTCTATTGTATTTCATGCTATGGATCTTGTTTTTACAATAATATACTTAATTTGGAGTAGAAAATTGTATTTATTAAACTTTCGAGTTAATAGTTTATTAGTCTACCAGAAGAATTCTGATAAAATTGTACGTTTTATTATATGCTTCAATCACATGATTTGAGACAGAAAACACCAGGCGAAAATTTACCAACAGATGCGATGCGGGAGATAATTGTTTACTTGAACAAACATCGCACTTTGCAAGTAGACCCATCCACGTACTCTGGTGACAAACGAGCTGCCAAATATTTACTGATGAAAAATATACACAGGACCAAACATGTGTTCATTAAACAACGCCTAAAACGTTTTTAACACTAAAAGTTCGCATCTGCTGCTCCTCTCATTTTATCGTATAGTTGTACTTTTCTGCTTACGTTGTTGGGTCCTGGCAAATCCAACAGAAAATTACAACACCTAAAGAAATGCAAATACTAAGATAATGTTGTCAATTTTTTTATACTCGTTTTATCATATTAACAAAGATGCTTTGGGCGATGATATTAGCCACTTTTAACGTTTGCTTAGTATATTAAAGTTCTCTGTTGATATTTTTTGAATAAATGCATTGTCTACAAATTATTTCATATTGATATCACAAAATCTGTCTTGATATATTATTCTTCAAAAGAATTATATTATCGTTTTAAAAATTATTGGACTATTTTATTTATTATATAATTCCTACTTTTACCACAAAGGCAAAAAAAACTATGCATTTTTCCAAACTTTGCTATTTTAAAGATACTGTTATCTTTGTTAGTTCTAACTTCTAGAATACTTTTTGCAACCAGACAAACAGCTGCTGAGTTTGTGAGTTGCTTTGCTTTGGAAGTTAGTGTCATTGATTTTGTTTTTAAGATAGTGCCCTTCCGAAATATTGTAATACCTGAAATAGTGATGCAACTATAAATATTTAATCGAAAAAGATTCTTTAAATCATGAACAAAAGCTAGAAAGTCTTTTTCTCTCTGAAATACTTAATTTTTTATCACATCCATTCCCCACAAACAAATTAGTCATCTTCTTTGATATTCGATACGCAGCGATTTTAGAAAACTGCGACAGGCGCCCACCTACCGCCCTGCAACCTACTGAATATGAAAAAAAGCGCTTTAGGGAATAAAGACGTTCTCGTTTATTAAGAAAGCACTTGGCGCTTTGGGAGGCGAGGCGGGCGGCGTGACAGCTGCGGGCGCACCCACGCCCTCGTGATGGCGGAGAGAGGGGCGGGTGATGATGGTGATGGCGGGGGCGGGTGTGACTAGGGGGTGGTAGGGGTTGGCCGGGGGACATCTGTGTTCCCGTGGCTGTGAAAATGATGGGACGCCGAGATGAGTAGGTGCAGATGTGGGTGGGGTGGGGGGTGAAGGAGCTGGTGCAGTAGGAAAAAAAGAGGCGGGTTGGGGGAGGATCCGGGGAGGTGCAAAAAATGACGCGTCGAGTCCAGTCGGGCAGTGAAATCGAGAGGGCGAGCGAGGGCGAGGAATGCGTGGTGGAGGGGGTAAGGGAATGGAGGGTTGTGTCCATCGTGGTGGAGGGTGTGGAGGAAGACATCAGTGGGGCCGAGAAGTGAAAATGATGGGGTGTCAAGGCCACTGGGTAGCGGAATCGAGAGTCGCTGCGGAGACGGAGGAATGACTCGGAGAGGGCGCATAAGAGCGGAAAGGAGCAGCGAGGGAGAAGTGATAATGGACGAGTTGGGAATGACGAACGAGGCGAGAGAGAGGAAGCAGGCAAGACAGGAAGAGCAGAAGGTTTTGGGACGGCGGGACTTTGTTAGAAGCATGGGCAGCGGCAAGGGGAAACAGAACGGGGTTTCAACAGTGGATGTTCAGGAAGGAGAGAGAGGGGCCGGCCCAGTTGAAAGTGTAGGCAACAGCGGTGTCAGAGGGAGCGCCTGACGTGCTGGGTGCGGCGGTGGGGGCAGGGCAGGGCTGTTGCAGAGGGACCAACCCGGTGGTGTCAGGGGTGGGGATGGGGTGTGGCGGGTGCAGTGCCGCCCAGTGCCCCCAACACCTCGACGCCATCCCCGCCCCGCCCCGCGCGCACTTCATCAAGCCGAGAAGTAATTAATATTTTAGTGCAGCGGTAATTGTTATAATCTTGCCGCGCTCTCTAATTTATGGCCGGGAGGCCCGCAGCGGCGTCGGGCGTGCTCTGTGCGGACTCTGATAAGGCACCGCCGGCCTGCCACCGCTCCCCCTTTTCCCGCTCTTCCACCGCGTTCTTCCCCCTCCCCTCTCCCTTCCCCCGTTTCTCCTCTTCCTGCCTCGCCCGCTCCCCTGCGACTGAGCGAAGAAATCGCTCGGGCGCTCGCGGGCTGAGCTGGATAAGGCGACGGTAACCGAGCTTCCTTCCCGCGGACGAGCAAAGACGGCGACTTGTTGTGAATGTGGTGTATGCTCATTCTTCGGCTTGTAAAAGAAATAGTGTAATTGGGTCGGTGGGTTTTAGGTGGAAAATGAAACAAATTTACATGCGTTTAAAATGCGCTTTATGAGAATTTTATTCTTTTGTTAAAGAGCTGAGTGTTTAGATAAACGAGTAGCAGAAAAAATAAAAGACTCTAAGATTGGTCATAATGTGCCCGGTCATGAAAGGAACACTATTAGACAATGAAGGTAAGCGTAGTTTATATTAATAAGCCATGAATGCCAGTAGAGACGTAGTGGGTTATTACTACTTATGTATTTTCTAAAATTGATTACATGCATGAAACAAACATAGTGAAAAGATCTCTTGTCTTTACAAGTCGTACTGACGTTCAACGACAAAAGTATTGTATAAAGTGTAATGGCTTTTTGAGATACAATATCTGGCTACCGGATGAACCATAGATACAGAAATCATATATCTAGATACTATGAACACGCGTTGTTAATTAATCATTTATACGATTTCCAGTCTAAAATATCTTACAGTAGTACACTATTTATTTAGAGCTACTTATCATGCCAATTTTATTCTCTTATGCTTCAACACAGTAATATTTTGTGCATATGAATGTAGTAAATAGTTCTCAAAAATAACATTAACTCTCTAATTCCATAACAATTTCTTAATTGTGAAAACATATGTCATATGTCATGCACCCACTAAGCAATTAAATATTTCTCTTCATTGTTTCCCGGTTCTATGGAAACTCAAAAAATGACTGATTCATCCAATTTACTTCATTCATCAGTTGTACTCTTCTCCTAACACCGATATAATTGCAATATTTTAATGTGGCACTTGTCAATAACAGAAATGTTCCGTATAAATGAATATCCATGATCAGACATACAGCCGTCAAATATGAATGATTTAATAGGAATATCAACATTCCTCTTAATTGAAGTGAATATCGCATCAACAAAAATTTTTTTGACAAGATTGATTAAGAAAACCGGCAAGATGGCACAGCTAAAGCGTAAATCCGACATAAATATTTGCAAATATCTGATATTACACGTGGCATCTGCGATGGTTGAAGATATAAAAAAGAACAAAAGCATAAAACGCCTGCCAAAAAAAAAAGTTCTCGCGAAGCGTCCAAAAGATGAATGGCTTTGAAGATTACTAAACCAAACTTTGATGACGAGAGGCTCAACGGAATCTCACGCAAACATTTTACGGAACCTCCGATAAACGTTTACCCCCTGCCCGCCCGCACGTCCAGGCGCGCTCACCGAAAATGAAATAACCCCTCAGGCAAACTCTGGAAGTCTGTTAGAAAGATGGAGAACACGACGTGCGGCGTGCTACCAAGACAGGGAACACGTGTCCTTCGCCCCGCTATCCCGCGCGCGGTCAAGCCTTTATCGCCCCCGTTTTATAAATGTATTAGGACGCGGAGGGTCGCAGGAAAAACTTTTTTCCGTGCGAGCGACGCCGTTGCAGGGTCCGGCAGCGCGGGGGCGGGGGCGGGGAGGCGGGGCCAACAAGTGTCGGGGAGCGAACGAGCGAGCGCCGCGGTGGGTAGTGGGGAAAAAAGGTCTGCGGGAGGTGGCGGTGATGAGGGTACGATGGTCGCCGCGAAGGCGGTGATGGTAGCGGGGGAGGTGAGGGGGATGGTGAGTATGGGGGTGGAGGGGAAGGAGGAGATGGTAAGGCTGACCGTGGCGGGGGCAAGGTTGACGGTTAAGGGAGCAGGAGTGGCCGGATGGGAGAGGGAGAGGTGGCAAAAGACGTTTGGGCATGGAGGAGGCGAGGCGAAGCTAAGCGAAATAACGGTGGTAGCCCTTGGTGGAGGTGAAGGCAGAGGTGAAAGCGGTGGCAGAGGTGGAGGTGGGAGCGAAGACTGTGGTGGAGGCGGAGGTGAAGGAAGAGATGAAGGCGAGGGAGAACGCGGCGGTGGAGGCGAAGGCGGAGATAGAGGCAAAGATGGAGGCAGAGATGGAGGCTGTGCTGGAGGCGGCGGTGGAGGAAAAGCGGAGGTGAAAGCGGAAGTGAAGGTAGAGGCGGAGGAGATTAAGGTGGAGGTGGCGGTGGAAGCGGAGGCAGCCGTGGAGGTGGAGACGGAGTCTCACGGAGGTGGCGGCGGAGTCGGAGATGGAAGCGAAGCCAGTCAGGTTGAGAAGAAGGTTGAGAAGGTAACGAAGGCAAATCTGGCAGCGGAGATGGCGCCCGCGAGGCCCTGTCGATGTCTAGGAAGCAGGTCGCGGCGTGGGCGGTGGCAGCGTCGGCGGAGCGCGGAGGTCAAGGGGACGCAGCGCAGGGGAAGGCAGCAGGTCGCCGGCGACCTCCCGCCTTCTCGGCTGCTAATGGAGCTAGGTCGTTACCCAGACAGGGCCTTCTCCGAACAACACATTAAGCCCCGAGGGCGGAGGGGGCGGCGGAGGAAGTGGCAGGGCGGAGTGGAAACGGCAGGGCTGGACGCGGCCGTGTTGATGAGAGGCTACGTTGACGGCGTGGAATATGTGGGATGAAAGGAAACGTGATCCTCCAAATGATAATGGTGAATACGGAGCTCTCCGTTTATCATGTAAAATCAGATTTAGGCCTAAGCTGTTCCTGGTATTGAAAATTGGAAGCAGAATGGGGGCTAAACTGTGATGTTGAACGTTCGGAAGATCAATGAATAATCGGAAGAATATGAGAGATGCAGTTATTTTAGGGAAATTGAATCTAATGAAGTATAAATAATGAGTAATATCGAATCATTTGTAAATCGAAAAGTTTGTTCAAAAGTGTTTATAGCAGAGACAGAGCACTTACAGAATAAGTCCCGTGTGATGGATTATATTAGTTGCTTCGCTGATTCTGAGTGTATAATGATAAGTGGTGAGTTTGGGTTTGCGGAAGTATGTGGATATGTACAACTAAAACATTTTGTTTAAATATTTATAGTTCACTTCAGTTCAATTTTTTTGTTACAATGTGTGTCCTTTGATTCGAGGTTAAGTCCATTACGCGACAGGTGATTTTTGACTGACATTTGAAGGAAATGTGTTTGCATTGAGTACTCTGTCAAATAGTAATTACGTTCCAGAAAGTTGATATAACAGTTCGTTTGCTTGTTTTTCAAGCAAACTAGTCAAGTAGGTGAAACAAGAAGTGAATATTTACAGTAGACCGTTAAAATTAGAGTGTTGATATTAAAATACAATTTTTGAAACCATAGTAAGAATTAAAGTTTGTTGAAATTAAAAAGAAGAGTGATTTTCATTCGTGATCTTTAAAACTATTGGATACACATTGTCATGTCAGAACATTTGAACATAAAAAAGAATGGGTTTTTATTTTCCGATATTAATTTTCCAATGATCTTAGAAGTCACAAAACGAACGATTTCCTCAGATTATTGTCATCCAATCGGCTCATATTTTACAGATTGTCGCGAGTTGAGGGGGAGAGGGAGTACCCCTAGCAACTCGTGCAGGGAGAAAGTAAAGAGAGTACCTTTTAAAGATGTTTATTATACTCACCCGCGTAGTACACCCATCGTCCTGGGAGTGAGTGGCGAGACGATGGGTGGCTCCTGCAGGTGGACACGTAATGAGAGTGGCGAGGTGTGAATCCCTCGCCATTTTCTAGCCTCGGAACGCTGACATCGACAAGTGACAACTGGGTCACTCGCTGGCGGCAGCGTGTCTCATATATTAAAATATGCTGAGGAATATCTTTTATATCCTATATTTTGAAAATGATGAGGAAAGTGCTCCTGTAGTGGTACTCTCGCCAAATGGGAATGATCCAAAACTTGAATTGTACTGTTCCTAATATTGGCACTTAGAAACTTACTCAAATACTATACTATACTATAATAATACTTATATAATAACTTATACTAATACTATAAGACGAAAACATGTTTGTTTCAGATAGTATAAAAGACGTTTTGGGAGATTTTGTATTAGTATCAGATAAGACTCGTAAGGCTGCTGGAAGCGTTGGGCTTGGGTTAGGAAGGGTTGGGAAGGGTTGCTGCGAGTTGTGATAGGGGCAACGGCGGCACAGGAAGTAGCGGTTGTGGTGGCGACGAAGGCATACAAGAGGGCTGCGTTCTGGCACCCGGCGTGTTCCCGCCCTGAGGAACTTCCTGCCACCCGCCGCCTCCACCTTAAAGGGCGCCTTTCGGAAAACAGCCCTCGTGATGAGCGCGGGAGGGAGGGAAAGAAGGACAGAGGGAGGGAGGGCGAAGCCTCCTCCCCCACTCCGTGGCTGCGGTGGCAGTGTTTGCGATGAGCTCATGCGCGGGCGTTGAGGTGAGAGGATTGGGTGAGTGGGGCAAGCAAGAGAGGTTACGAAAGGCACGTTGGGTCAATGAGGTGTAAGTGGCAGTACGAAGTCAGACGAGTCAGTCCGAATGAGGGAGGTAGAGGGTGGTATGTGGGTTTTTAATTAACTTCTTAATATTTTATTTATTTCTATTCATTAATAACTTATTAAGATGTGTATTATATACCACCATTCTTCAACATATTTGTCTTCATTAATAAAAATATAGGTGTCAATATTGAAACCGGAACTCCGTACATGTTTGCAATATACATCGCACGTTTTGTGAGTAAGTATGTTATCATGAGCATTCTGTTTGCGCACCGCGCGTCCGTGTCGTGCGAGCGCGTGCAGACGCGGTACTCACCTGGTACCCACGTCTGCGATATGGTCTTCTATATCGTCTCCATGAATGTCTGTGTGGAGCTGGCCCGGTCGCGCGGCTGGTTCTGCTGCGCGTTGACGCACATATATCCGAACCGTTCCCGTCCGCCCCTCGCCTGGAGGCGGGCGGTGGCTTACACGAGGCTGTCGGGGGGGGCGGAAGCTCGCCGGGCCGTCGTGGGAAAAGGTCTGGCCGAATACCCGGAGAGAAGACGGCGACAGCGGGGCCAGCGCGGTGCAACTTAGGCCGAGCCGACTGGAAGGGAGTGGTCGGAATTCGCGTTGATGTGGCGCAACATGGTGAGACATATAACCGCACAGTAGACCGACTAAGAGGGCGGACGCTCGTGACGACTC
>BOPP01000072.1:767389-788530 GCA_017312745.1 Gryllus bimaculatus | reverse complement strand
AGCTACTGTAAGTTATGGTTTCAAGAGTACTTTCTTGATGAAGGAAATGCACATGGTTAACTTTTTTCTTGCATAAGAATCCTTTAAGACAGAACATCTCTCGATTATTCAGAGAAAGTGTGGAACCTTAATAGGCCGCTACCTATTTGCCATCAGAAAATTCCGTCGTGTGCCTTTTACAATTGACGAGATGATACTGACGATATAGTTTTTTACACCGAAGCCAATCTCCAGTACAAGAAGACAGGTAAAAATTGAGAAATAGAAGTATATCATATACGATTGATTGGTGTTAACAATTTGTGTCTCCACTTTTGAGTAGGATGTTAAATCTGAAATAGTTAATATACCTGCGACCAACGCTCATGAAGATTGCCTTCTTTATGGAGATCACCAAATATTGAGAATGTAAACCTCTTCACGAAGCAATATTGAAAGAGTCTGAAAATTGGTTTATCAAGGAGTAAATTATGTTTTGTATGAATCCAATCGGAAAGAATTATTTGTAAACTCGCTAAAATTAGTTAGTGCGATGAACTAAAAAAAAAGTAGTATATATGTATATCTGAATGGTCACAAATGACATTAATTAACATTTATTTTCATAATTTAACTGGAGTATAACCTAAGTAATTGTGTAAGTAACCTATGTAATTGTGTATTATGTTTTCATTGTATCTGTCAGAAACTTCAAAATCGGCTTCAATACTGAATTTGCCTGAAAGTTTTCAAAACCAGCAATCACAGGAGCAGTCCAATTTTGCAAAGATCTTTCCTGGTTTTAAAAACAAACAGTGAACTGGCTTACAGGTGACAATTTGTGGAATAAAATACTTTTTTAGACAGCCACCATCTATAAAAAATCTATAGAGTAACATAATAAAGCATACTAACACATTACAGACTTCATAGCAAAAAAAAAAGTTTTTTTGCTAGCATTGAGCAACAAAATACCAAAATGCAATTCTCAAACCGTTTGACCTGCAAAAGATTAATAAATGTTGTTAACATTTTAATGTATTGCATATTTTCATTGTTAAAGATCACATGATATTTCAGTATAAAATGGTTATGCAAACATAAAGATTCTTAATGCATATGCAAAAAGTTTAGATTCTGACGCCTAAACCAGCAAGTAACATTTTGTTGAGTATCCAGAAATATAGAATGTAAAGATGGAAGATTTCAATCCAATTGAAATACATTCTCAGATTTCTCCCTCATAATCAGAGAACCCTGCAAATCGAAAAATTTCGATTTATCCAAACAACATTCAGGATGGAGGCAAATAAACAAAACAATAAAATGCTTATTCAAGTGTAGAAATAAATTTGAAGATACTGTAGAATTGAACAACGTAATTATTGAAACAACAAGTTGTCGAAATGAAATGTTTATTGACCATGGTAACTATGTGGTATACACCTATTTATGAACAGTACATTTTCCAGTTAGAGGAATTTGCAGAATCTTAATCAATCTTTGCCCTAAGAAACTAATCGCTTGATGACCAGGGGCATTTCTCACACCACATGTCTTTGCATTGTCTGGTAACTTATAGAACTTATTTGTCTATAGATGTTCACTTTTCAATAATCCAAATAGACTACATCCCCAATTATTGGATACTGCAGTTCTATTGTCATGTAATGCTCAAGTACATTCCCACAGCATTATATGATATGAAAGACTTTTGAAATATATGCAGTTTCCAGAACATGATTGCTTAACTAAATGTTTATGTTACCACGTGTTCTTAATTATGTAATTAAAAATGAGACTTTGCTCAATTCAAAAAATTGCCTTTTAATAATTCATGAGTTTATTTAGAGGCTTAGTTTATAACCAATTCTATATTTGACGATTTTTGTCTGCTGCCTATTTTTGTGGAATCTCTGCAATTCTTAAATATATAATTTTAGTGTGTAATGTTTTTTTTTATTGTTCTTTACTCAAACTCCGTTCAACATACATGAATAGACAGATTAAAATAAAAATTTATTTAATTTGTGTTACAAAAGCTAGAATAACTAAAATCTAAGTCATTTTCACTGATGTTTCTTTTTTTCTTACTATTTGTACTAGAGTATCGGAACCTATCCTAACATGTCCGAAAAAGTATGTGAATTGCATGCTATTACTGGTTCTTCTTTACCTTATGAATATAAAGTGTTAACCAAAAATCATGTAAGTATTTTAGATCGTGATTTAGAGCGTATGGAGATGTGAAAGCAGCGTTTATGAGAGCAGAAACATCGTATGTTTGGAGAGAAAATGTCAGTGTACGCATGCTGAAAAATGCTTGCCCAAAGTTATGACTTTACTAACACGTTGTCTGTACATGATATTCGTTCTGTAAAAATAAGTACTATTTAAGCATTGAAGTTGCTTTTATCTTTGAAAGTCCACCCCTTTTAGACTGCTGATTCCTTACCATCAGGTTCACTGTTTAAGGTTGGCTGCTACCTTTGCTGGACAGATGAGTATTTATAATTAAAATGTCTACATGTGAAAGGGCATCATGAAATGACATTGGTGTGTATACTCTTAGCTCGGAGCTTTCAAGAACAGTGGCTCGCCCTTACAGGTCGAAGCATCTCTCAAAATGCAGCATTTACTCCGCGTCCAGTCGGCATGTCGAAGCAGTTAACGGATGCTTTCTTTTGTAGTATAGATATGATTCCATGTCCAAGGAGTAGTGTGGCAAATCGAAAATAATGACATATTAAATACAAATAAACACAATCTAATCAAATTTTGCCACACTCATTTCGTGTCTTTCTCTTAGTGTGTTGCATATGTCTCACTACAGTGTGGTACCTCTATTTGTAGCTGTAACTAAGTGAAAAGGAACAATTTAGAGGCTGCTTATATGTAGAAAGGAAAATTATTCCTGCATACATTAATCGCAAATTAAAAAAACAAAAATTGTCTTGTTTGTATTGGCTTTTATTTCTGAAAATAGATATCAATAAATTTCACCCGCCTAAAGTACATCTAATTGAACATGCATTTCATGATTAAAGAAAATATATTTGTAATCTGTCTGAATTTATATTCAATAGCTACGTCAATGGTTAAGCTTAAAGGAAAATACAATGCGCTAGATTAAAAGTTCAATGCTAGTTTAATAAAATTAACTTGTCTGCTCATAGACTGAAACAATGGCCAGGCCGACTTAGGGAGCATGCAAATCCTCCAATTATTTCGTGTAAACTGAATCCCCCGCCCTGTAGGACAACATTCATCAACTCAAGTTATCACTCAGCAAGGTTAAACAAGAGAAAGGTTAATAATACAATCCTAGTCAAGAGCTTGTGGAAAACAAAGACAATAGGGAAGGAGGGCATAATGGAAATTTATAGCTGCTGTAAGATAATAGAAAGGGAGATAATTATATGTATTATGACAACTTTTTGTTTTTTACACGAGTTTGTCAAAACCTTATAGTTGCTGGTGATAATGTGCTAATTGTAAAATAACAAAGTAAACTTACGCGATCCCTGGGTCTTGAATACAAAGGATATCCGAAATTAAGAATATTTTAAATTATACCAAGACATCAGCAGCACAGCAACCTATATAACTAATATATCTACTGCAATGCAGTAGATAAACAAATCCATGATTTTTCAAAAATTTTCTTTAATTAATTGTTATGAGCAAGAAATTATTGAAAACAACTCCACATTTGAGTTTCTACTGTAACATTTATTAGAAGTTGATGAGAAAATGAACCTGATGACCTCTATGAAGAATTAAGTAAGAAAATTTCCTCAAAAATTATATAAATTATTTAGCTGTGCCAACTGTTCATTGAAGTAAAATACAATCCAAGTGCCACAGCAATCACATTCTGAAATGTTTTTTTAAGTCTATGTGTCTTTCATGAGAAAGGAAAAATAGAAAGATACAAGAAATTCATGGATATTTATTTTAAATTATAAAAAAGATAAAGAAACCACGCGAGATGCATCATAAAGAAGATAACTAAGAAGTTGTATAATATCACTCCAACAACATTTCTGTAGGATACCTCAACAGAAGGAGGATAAGCATGTTTCCTTATCTATGTTGAGGACCCTCTTCCTCCTACACATTGTAGTTAGGATGAAGCCTTATTAAAAAATAATTCAATTGATATGTAAACAATTAAATCATTCATGATTAATTTTTACATGAATGCAAAAATTTAAAATCATTACTTTGCTGTAAAATAAGAACTTTATTATTACACAAGTGGAAATTATTGATTACTGCAGTTAGAAGAGATCAATATTACATGCATTCACTTAAGGCAAACGACTAAATCATTTTAAATGCAAAATTTTCAGGAATCATTTACAACACCAACAACTATAATTTAATACATTCTCGGAGAAATGAAAACATTTAAGAGGAATTTAGGAACTTTCTACTTTTTTCAATTCCAAATATGCTATAACAAAAAATTACAGACATGATTAGTGACATTTATTTTATCAATTAACACTAATGAACTACTAACTCAACTGACTTTGCTAACTCATAGATTGTTCGCTCTATTAATTTTCTGCATCAGAGATGAGCATTTACAATGAATTTGTGAATTATGTCGAAAGAGCTATGTTGTGTTTCTGACTTGACAATATTTAATTAAAAAAATTATGGAATCTAATTTTTGATTCCTTAATGGTTCCGAAACCAGCCTTTAAACTGAGAATGTTCATAAAAAATTATTGTAAGTAAAGTGTTTTCTGAAAGAATGGGATCTTATGACTGTGCTTTTATAAAATCTATTATTTTATGTTATAATAATTGTCATTCATTATACCTACTAATTTGTAGAGACAAAATATATTTCTCAATAAGAATGAGTAAAGGTAATTAACACAATAAAGTTAGTTTGTGAAGTCAGTTTATAAAAAACTAATTTTTGAAAATTTGCCAATTGTACGTTACACTTAAACAAATTACATCCTTGTTTCCTGGACATTATGGTCAAATTAAATAAATGTGATAATGGCCTTATGTTGCTGTCACAATTGTTTCAGAAAATTTATTATAATTAAGTGTACATTCATAAATATTCATAAAAATGTTTTGTAATTAAAATACACATTTATTTAAGGATAGAGATCACAATTTATTTGTTCACAAAAATATTTATTTTTTTGAATAGAAAGGTTTATTATTTATTCCAAGAAAAATCCTTGAAATTTGGCAGACAAACATAATCCCAATTATATGCAATAAAAAATTAATGCATTCATTAAATAATTCTGAAATATAATCCACCCTCAAAAACATATCACAAAAAACAAAAAATAAAATGTTTATAAATTAACAGACAGAATTGTGCACCTTGATGGCTGCTTAGCAGCCCACCCCTGAAAATATATTATCAGCATTAACGAGTCACATACAACAATATCTTCCAAAAAATGTTTTTTTTTATCGAGGCAAGTTTGAAAGATTAAATTTGACTACTGCATTTATTCCAGGAAAGATCCCTTGTTGATACAACCTACAAATTATTTAGCAAGATTATTCCTCAGAATCTTTGGCAAAAAGTCTTTCAGCACCAACTATAAATTCAACAACACAGAACTTGCAGAAGCTTTGTAAATTATTTACCACCCATTTTTTCTTTTATGGCAAGCGTTTTATGGTAGCTTTAGGTTGCATTTAATATATTTCAAACATTAAAGATAGTTAAAGTTTAAACCTTATTTAATGGTTGATGTTCAATTCTGAATTATAAAATTTAGAGTAACTGGAAATGCACTTCAGGTCAGAACACAGATTTCTGTTGTTGCTTATAAAATTCCTTATTTGTGATTATTAAGTGACAGTTG
Organism: Gryllus bimaculatus; assembly: GCA_017312745.1. Lineage (NCBI taxonomy): Eukaryota > Metazoa > Arthropoda > Insecta > Orthoptera > Gryllidae > Gryllus > Gryllus bimaculatus. The sequence goes on along the minus strand of BOPP01000072.1, from coordinate 782,693 downwards.
AATAACCTCAACATATGCATTTGAAGGAAACCAGGATTGTATTACAAAATTAAATATTTGTTTGAGCAAATTAATTTTGAAAAGTACTGCTCCTTGTTATTTTTAATGCTTACAATGCAGTTCTTTTAATTGAATGTGGCAAAACCAATTCTGTGCAAGGGCTTTGTCTTCCAAGCCACATCTTCTCTTCGCCAAACCTAAATGTTTGACTTCTCTTCAGAAAACCTCAGATTTTGGGTATAAAAGGATTATTGTACAAACTTCACATGGGATATTCCTGGTTATTGTACTAATTACTTTGACATAACAATACTTAAGCCCATTTTTACAAGAAATCCTGGTCACTGAAAATGTTTCAAACCACATGATAGTAGTTAAGGTAATAATTTGACAACTGACAATTCAATGAAGATTATTTTCTCTTGCAAAATTCAAATACTAACTCGTCCAACTGCTACTTTGAATGGCGTGATTTTTCATGAAAACATCATGATACATTCTATAAAATTGCTAAACCTGGCGTAAGTTTGTAAGAAATTACAATATATGTGAGATTCCAAAACAAATAGTTTCTAGAGAAGCAGGCTCATCTCATTAATACTGATCAATTGAGCAAATAATTTGTATGTAATAGCTTAAACACACCACTTAATCGTACGATTGTAAGGCTAAGGTACAATATTTGACATTTCTGAGATTAACTTAAACAATTCTACTTTTTTAACATAACATCAATATTTACCATTACACAATTAAAGTTATTATTACTTCACTGTTGGACCTCTTGACTAACTCATAAAATTAAGAAGAATGAAATAGTCACGCAATTTTCCAGTAGTGATTCTGTTTATAAAATAGTAGAAGAGATAAAAATGTTCAATTGTGAGTAGCTATATATGAATTATTTATTTCAAAAAACTAATGGATTTGTTATCTATTATGAAAAATAATTACCATGAGATCATCAAATTGGGATAAGGAAGATGTAAACTGCTTCATTAATGTCTTAGCTAGAATTTTATTTTTATTCAGAAGGTCAATAACATTACTGGATCTTCCAGTTTATGAAAGAATTTATGGTTGAATCTGAAAAATTATCAACAAATTAGATATTATAGAAGGGAAAATATTAAAGGTAAGAATAACAAGGACAATTGATATATGTAAAAACTTTCAGGAGCAGCAATTGCTTGTAATCTTACTATTTGATTTGAAACAGTAAAGTTATTCAAGTTTTACCAGAATCTCTGTAATTATTTGACACCTTGGACTACAATGCAATATTTCATTACAAGAAGAAAAATTACAACAATTCAACAAATAAAAAAATGTAGAATACATGGAATAGATTGCAAACTGAAAGATTTTTCCGTAAACATTACGTGACATCAATCCACATCTTCTATTGCTGAAGAAGAAAAAAAGAGACTCATTAAAATGCTTTAATGTATATAAAAATATCACAATAACTTACTTAACTTTGAGCACATAAGAAACTTCTTTAAAATCTACTAGCATATTCTTCTGGCCACATTTAAAACTAGTAAAATTCGGCATTACGAGCATAAAACCCCACACTCAACAACACACATCATGTGCGAAATGCACACACTTCACACAAATGCAGAGGACTATTGCACAATTCCCCCACCCTCCCCCCCCCAATATCTATCAATTGCTATTTGTTTATTGAAGAGTAACAATTAACATTACCTAACATTATTTTAAAATCAATGTAACTCTTAAATTTACATCACATTCTCTAACATCTGATGCTAAAATGAACAGCAAGTGGCAAGTTAACTACAGTTATGCTTTATTAATAAAATACTGTGCAAAAATATTGTAAAATATCACTATTTGTTCACAACATGTATATCGATTAGCAAGTAAGAGTATTAATTAAAATGCAACAATAACAGGATGAAGTCTCGTTCTACAATTATATAACTTCATTACTTTATTTGTTTCAGTATTTGTCGGGAAATATTACGTTTATGAACATTGAACATTCTATTGGTGAGCAAAGCAGAATGTTGGAAAATTCATATGCAAGTTTCTTCTTCCTCACAACCAGAGTTAATTTATGTTCATTACATTACATTGCACATTCAACTAAGGCAATACAAGCAGTATCCCTGACCTGAATTATTGATACATGAAATGCAATTATAAAAATTTTAACACCAACTTTTCTACAATGTTTCCTCCACAACTAAACAGCTCACTTTTAAGGACAAATACTTTTAGAACTACTTTACAAAAAGAAAGAAAATCCTCACAGATCAGAATATTGTCAAATTCCAATTTTGCTTAATAACAGTTCGTGTAACATTTCCGTTGAACTAAAAGAAGCGAATACCAATTTCTTAGATTCAGTAATTAACATGAGCCTTTGAGAATGTAATGAATAAAATCTGAAAAATCGAAATGTTACGTCAAAACCTCAACATTCACATGTATAGCTTCCACGCCCATAAGATTGTATTTACATTAGAACACAAAGCTCTGTACCATTAAATATCTACGTATTATAGTAAAAAAGTCACATCTATATGATCTCGATTCACAGGCACAGTGACGAAAATCACTTATTCAAGAATCGAGATTTTTTTTTCAGTGCAAATGTCTGAAATGCATTTTATACTGAATTATTCAATCATAATCCAATTTTCCACACCCAAAGCAAGATGTTACCAACGCAGATTCGCAACACTCCCTTTCCTAATGTGCATTTTAGCAAAGGTTTTCAGAATTCATGAAAGATCTAATGAAGTAAAATACTCAGTTAATTTAAAGCATAATATAAGTAAGGGGATTTTTTTTGAAGTTTGAACAGAAATTCTGTCACTGAAGCCATTTTCTTGCACCCTTTCAGAAAAACTGAAAATTCATAAAAATGTCTTGGTTTTATTACAACCAAAACTAGCTGCTGAGCCACTGTTCCTCTTATCGAACAATTTTCTCTAGTTCAATTGATGAGAATTCTAATAATCTAATCAATACATATTCTTTGCTGCTAGAAAGAGAAAATAACTAAAATAAAAATAGAAGCTATTGAGTTTCAGCATTTGCGAAAACAGAAAAATACATCTCTCCTTTCAACTATATAAATTAGAAGGATTCATACCAATTAAATTACTTTCTGAACAAACTTGCTATTTTACCAAATAATATTGCAATTCTTAATTTCATTCCATATAAAATTAAAAATAAAAAGTTTCGATTAGAGCCACAAAGCCATAATGACTAGGTAGTTTATAGTTTCATGGCAATTATACTAATCTGACTCATAAATTACTCAGAAACAGATTCATATATGCTGCTCCACTCCTTACCTCCAAATGACCTTTTAAAAAAGCTCACCACTTACACCCATTTCTTAAAAAGATAATATGAAAACTGTGCAGTTTCCAATTATCTATTCACTCTACATAAAAATATACTATGGTAACAATTGTACAAATAAATTCAAAGTATTTTTTTGTACAAAAATTACTCTGTATTACATTAATATTTTAAACATTTATATGGTTATTACCTTGAATCATTACGTCAGAGCATTCCAAAATTAATCCTCAATCTTTTTAAACTTATTGCAGTGCTGCTTATTTAAATTCATTATACAATTCACACACACAGATCACTTGAAGTAAAAAAAAGAAAATTAAACTTAATTGAAAATTGACCTGCGGCAATATTATCTACCAATATTAGTACCAAAATGTATGTACCAAAAGTATGAAATTATATGACAAAAAATTAAAGATGTATATGTGAATTTGCAAGAAATTTTAACATTGCATCCACATTACAATAAAATAATTTGATACTGCAAAAATTATTAGGTACAGACCAGGAATGCGTGTTAATGATTTATGATTATTCCAATGCAGAAATAAAATGGTAACAGTCTCCAACCGATAGCAGGGATGAGAAGAAGCAAATTTAAGGAAAATCCAGTGTGTTTGAACTGAGCAGCAAACGCTCTTCACATGCAACAAAAAGTGACCATTTGAGTAGGTTTGGGGAAAAGTGGAGAATTAACATTATAGAAGTATTTTGTATGAAAATACTAAAAAACTGCCTCAGCAAATGTAATTCTCATCAATAAGTGGCCAGAATTGGACTTTAGGACCGAATTCTTCTTGCATAAATCTTAAAGGTAGAAAACAATACCATTTACTTTAAGTTTTCTTCTTCCGATCTATATATTGTTACATAGGTGTCCTCACCTTCAATTAAGTCCCTCTATTTTATTATTCCTTCAATAATGAATCTTCCTTCAGTTATTAAAACTTGTTATTGGAATACTCTGGATTGCCCGTATGATAAGCAATATTCTGAAAATCTATAGTGTTGATGATCAATCAGCATTACACCAGGACTTGTAGCTATTAATAGTACTTTCAGAAATGACAATACTACATCCTTAACAAAGTTTGCCATAACTATGAAAGAAAAGGGGATTTGAATCCATACTCCTTCAATACAGCTCTAATGGTTGTTTGAGAATTATAACAAATCTTTAGAATCACTTTCGATAATATACCGAACTTTAATAAGCTTGTTTGCATTAAGTGAACATCAATTACCTTCCCGCAGTACCCCTCCGTGCACCTTTCAGTCGCCCCACATCCCAGGAATTCCCACTACGCACGCAGGCTCCCAGGGCTTAGAGATTACATGAATAACCGTTAAGATCCCTTCGAACAAAGCAATCGCTGACCCACGTCCAAGATTGCAAGGGAGATAAGAAAGAAGCGACGACACCAATCAGACAGGAAACTAAGAAAAAGTCTAGAAGCTAGACCAATGTGACACATCGGGCATATACGAGATTAGGAGCTAATGCGAGTCCCGCATTGCAGATTTCTAAATTCAATTGACGGGAGGATAAAAATAGAGAAAAAAGGATATAACTTCAACACCCACCAAAAAGGAATAACCTCACATGCTTTCCCACTCTAAACGACACTTTATCAAAAAAGTACCTAGGGACATTGCACTTACAACAGACTAGGCAATGATATCAAAGACATAACCACAATTTCATATATTTAAAAGTAAATTGAAAGCTTTCCTGTCTAACAAATGTCTATGTGTAAATGAATTTTCAAATGAATTTCCCTTAAAAAATGTAATAAATAAGAAGTTTCTATATTCCCATTAGACTTTTCTGTTTCATGCATTACATTGTTTTGTCTGAAGCAAAGAAAAAAGAAACTGCGCATATTGGCATCCGGTTAAAATATAGAAGGAGAATGCCTGACAAAAAATTGATCAAAAACTTGCCTCCTCACCATTTCAAGTTTTAATATAGAGTCACTACATACTGTTAAATTTTGATGGTAGTTGCGCAAACATATGATATGTATGTTCCAATATTATTATTGTTAAATTATTAATATAATAGTATAGTAGACCATTAAAATAACACCTTGAAATGTAAATTTAGCAGTAATTTATCACTGTAACTGCTTAATCTAACTGCAACAAGTATTATTTTTAGGCCAATGCCCATCTCGATCAGGTTTTGTATCAAGTTTCCCTGGTCCTTTGAGCAAATGCTTAGATGGGCCCTGTTTGCGCACTGAACAGTAATGCAACTCGCACTCTCCACCCAAGGCATCATATTGACTCGTCTACACTATTAATTGTCTATGTTGACTCAATAAATATTATTATTATTTTATTATTATTTTATTATTATTATTATTTTATTAGTATTATTCTATTATTTAGTATTATTATATGGAACGAGACTGCGCAGAGATAGAGTCACTGAGATATACTGCCCGATTACCCAACTCATGTCCCTGCAAGTATAGGTGTTCGGACAGTTCACATCCAATCCGGAGCTTTATGTCTCCCAGTGACGAAATCCTTTTAGATGACCGAACTTTTTATTGTTCATTTCTGTCAACTTGGCCGGCAAGTACTCGCTGCCAACTTCTACTCGTGATCGCGATGCAGTGACTAACACTACCGAAGCTGCAATATTTTGTACTGAGGACAGCCGACGCTGCAGTAACGCCTTATTGACCTCTGAGTGTCCTTCAAGGCACTGGGACCTGAACCGCTCCCGAACTCACGCCGCCACACCATCCTCGTCAGCCCTCGAATACATGCAAATTGTAATTGTTGTATGTAATTTTCAAATTCAAATAAAGTGTAACTTAGTAAGTGTAGGGCAGTAGAAAGCAAGAGTTCAGAAATAAATTAAGTGGATTCAGATGCGTATTTGAGCACACCGATCCAAATCACATCGAAAATCTAACCCAGATCCTGAGACAGTCTCTGCTTTATCGAGATGTTTAACCCGATAGAAATCTTCCGCTGCTTCGAAGTGGCGTTAGAAGTAGTTGCTATGACTTCTCTGAGCACCGCCGGCGCCCAAAAGCCCTGACACGCTACATCACGACAGGGGGGGCGGTCGTTACAATAAAATGATACTTCCAGAGTACAGGGCCAAGTAAGCATTGGTTGTTTGCATTTGAATGAAGTTTTACCACCACACCAACATTAAACAGAAAACTGAATATACACAGTTGGGATTCTAATGTACCCAAGTAAATAAGAATTATTACTTGTTTATTTCTTGGCGTGTAGCCTGTTTCACGATGAAAATATCTCAAGGCATTCAGCGTCTTTCTTGTCGGCCGCTAATTTCACATGACGCCACACTGCTTCACAACAGAGTTCGCGAACTGTACATTAGCCGCAACGATAATGCGCGAAATGTAAGATATTCCATCGTGATGACAGAACCAAAGAAATAAAACCCAATTATAATATGTTTATCAACTTCTCTTAATTTAAAATATATTATAAACCAGTTATCTCAGCCATGTAATTCAGCAAATTGACATACAAATTATTTATGACAATCGTTTTATTTATTGTATATTTCAATATTAAAAAAATACATGTGAAAATAAAATACGTACAAGAGAGAAAATGATAGGTCGTGAGAGGGCGGTAGAGGGGGCTGTCTGGCTTTTTGTTTAGCGGGAAGACCCATTATACCGACCTGCCGCTAAGAGACAACCCCCGCCCCCTTTTCCTACTTACAAAAGAATTCTCACGACAGCGGCCCATTGCACGGAAAGAACGGAGGATCAAAAACGATCGCTACTAGATAGGAATCAGCAATCATCCGGAACGAGTCCAGCGGCCAGCGGCGTGAGCCGTATAAATCATTAATACGTCTTAGCCACAACGAGCACCCAGAAATTAAGACAGGCGCAAGTGTTCCCACGCCGAGAGAGCGGCGAAGGTCACAGTTAAGAACCAAATTTGAGCGCGCTCAAATGCGAAATCACGATTCCCAATTACAAAAAAGAAACCGCGACACTACGTTGGATAAGAACGAGATCGAAATTTGATAGACTGGAAGGGAATTCTCAGCTAGCACGTGAGGAGTGATCACGTTTCGAAGAGAGGAATGAAGACTTTGTTGAGAACGGATCGCGAGAGAATTACAAAGCTCGCGGAGCGCGAAGTAGAGAGACTTGTAAAAAATTTCGCTAAACCGAACGCATGAGATTCGATGACTTTATCCGACTAATGTGCGAGAGTAGCTTATTTACAACAGTTACGAGAGAATACCGTGTTTCACATACAAAGACTGTTCATTTCGCCATAAATGATCTCGGCCCAAGTCAAGGTGAAATAGTTCGCGGATAGACAAATCCGCACCACTTAGGGCGGACAATACAAAACTTGTGTGGGTGCAGAACAAGTACCAGCTCCGTTTGACCTGAGCACCTTGAACAACTGGTCAATGCACTGAGGTCAGACCGTGGGATTCACCGCGCGTGGCGCCATCAGCGACGTCTCTCCAAGTTGTGAACACAGGTCAACGCTCGAATCCATGGCTGCCAAAATAAAACTTCACGATGGAAATGTATGTGAAAATCATTACTCTTCTTACTTAATTCAGGAACGTCATGGTAGTAGTAACAATAATTAGTGATTATGACAATATCGGCCTTAATTAATGCATCAAATTTCTAATTAACGGAAAAGACCCAAGTAAAACAATAACGATTTATCATTTAAAACTAAATTCATACAAGAGTAGGCGTCTGTGCCAAGCCGAGAAACCATCCTTCGACGCTTGCGCTGCGTAAACCGAGTCGCGTACTCTCACCATGTTGATATGACGTTGCAGTCGCTTCTCTGACTTCTCATCGGCGCTTGTATTCCCCCCACCAAAGGTTCGCCATCCGCCCTGGTTGATCACCTTTCTTCTTCAGTAGGACTGGGTTCCCCAGTTGTCACGTGCCTACAACTGGGACTCCATAGGGTTCGGAGGGGGGGATCTTTGCCTCGCTACACACGCATAAACACGTACACATGTGAGCAACTATCCTAATCCAGTACGTTAGGAGAAGTGGGCTGTCAGTACTGACAAACAACCGCCACGCACTGAAGTCTTTTTGCTGGCCCGTTCCTTAAATTGTGGGTTGTTCGAAAGGAAATAGTTTGTATCTGAACTACATTTTCGAGAAAACCTGTCCACAAAGAAAAATTTGAGATAACATTTTTGAAATAACGCGATAATTAGGAACGCAACAACTTCGCGAAAAAGATCGACATGGCCAAGCACATGGTGGATGTGAAAAGTGCAAGGTTTCCAGAATGCCCGTACCTCAAGTGTTGTAGGCATATTCAATGTCACATAGAAGTCAGCAAGGGTGTGTTTCCTTAAGACGTAAGAGATAGAAAGGAAATGCTCATAAAAAAAGGTGAAAAGCAGTTGTATCCAGTACTCGTCATACCAACCCCTACTTCTCGCGCTATCACCACAACTATCAGCAACAAAGAAATGCATACTAAAAGTCTCGCCATTCACGCACGTCGAACATCTGAATCAGAACAGCCTCCCCTGCTACGATGGTATAAAATGAAACAAAGCTTGCTGTTCAATGGCTATACAGGACCAACTGGACAAACAGGCCCTAAAATCGCTTTCCCGCACCACAGTTGCAGACCAGACACAAGCCACTCTACCTTCCATCAGGGCATAATAGACCCCAATTGCAAACGTCCTACAACATTATCATCAGAGTGTTCTTTAGGGAGTACCAGAAGCTGCACAGACTTCTATTGGACAAGGACAACTTCCACCTCTCCAATATGGCAGAGTTTATTCCATTTCTCGGCAGCTACATTCACAATAACAGTGGTGAGATTGGCCACGTAAACAGTGAAGAAAGAAATTAGTGCAGATCCATTTCACAATTCAGGAATGTAACAACCTCTGATGTAATACTACATGCACGGAAACCAGCTGCACTTCCATTTTGAAGAAACCTGAGGTATTAGCATTTCAGAACCAGCAGATCAATGAATTCCTGAAGTTGCCAAAAACTTTTCCTCCACATCAAAAGTTGATTGCGTGGTATGACTGTAGCTAAGGCTAACAGCGTTCTGAAAACAAGAACGAGGAGACCCTTCTCAGGAGTTCTTTTCTGTTCCCATGCTGTCCAAGTCTCACCCCCCTCTGGACCCTCATGATTGTCAGCAACTAGCCAACCATAACCTGATCCCTACATAACCACACAGTATAAGAAATGTCAACGCCACAGCCTGGCACACTCCAGCCCTGCCATATCGTGATAGTTGAAACAACTTGCACCATTTCCTCGAAACAGCATCTCCCAACAAGGACCTTCACAGAATTAAGCACTATTGAAATGGCACTGCACTCCGTCCAACATCATGAAGACGGCCACCTGAGAGGTCTACATTAGTTGAAATGTCAAACAGTCAGTGTTCACGACTCCATTAGGGCTAAGCAAACCCATGACCTAGACAATGTGATGATGGCAGAAAAATGGTGCTTCCATACAGTATATCAATATGTCCACTGGAAACAGTTCAATGAATCTGTAAAGTGCTATATCAATAGAGTTCTAATTTAGATTCGTTACTGAGATAAAATGTATTTGTTCACCATATTGAGACAATCACCAGAGGTAGTAGTGTTACTGTTTCAAAAATGCTTCTCCTGACAAGAACGATAAAAACCTCAAGTAGAGCAGTTATGTTAACAATTATGAAAGACTTTGAGCCATTGGATGAAAATATTATAGTCAGTGAGCGGGGGGGAGGGCGCACATGGAACCCCCTTTCCCGAAAAAAACGCTGCTTGCAGATAGTCCAAACTGTATCTCTTTAGAAAGCAGCTGTGTCTTAAAGCAATAGTAGCAACTCCCCAATTGTGAATCATTGACGTGGACGGCAGTCATTGACAACTTCCCTATTAAGGGTAAAAAACCGTAAAAGAGAATGGTGCATGTTGGAACTAAATTCACTACTGCAAATGTATTGTTAACGCACAGACAGAACAGTTTAATCATTCCCTACACTGATCATTCCTTTCTTCGAGACCACATTACTAAATGGCCCTGTATCTGCATCGCCCAAACTTGTTGAATCTGTATTCACAGATGCATAGCCTTCGTAATAATATCAATATTTGGCCGCGAGTTCTTAATGGCCATTTAATTAGGTGATATGGCCCAACCACACTTGCCTGAAAAAGGTTGTAGAGTATAAGCAGCAAACATTACAAATTTAATTCAAAGTAAGAAAAGAAACAAATAGTTGTGCGAAAAAATTGAAGGATTTTTGATAGAAACTTGTTCAAATGTGGGAAGTGCAAGAACACTTAGTTTTTAGCTTAGCGTAAAATAGATTAACCACACCTATACTCATTCACACCGTAGAATGGAAGCAAGATGTTTACATACAGTTTAGGGCAAGATGGAGCAACATCAGATTGAAAGGACAAACAACAATGCATTACTTGCATATCTGCCAGCAATATTGAAGACTGGCCTACATCCTTCCTTACATTTAGGAAAATGTATAGGAAATTTGCTGGACTATTTAGGAAATTTGTGATTAGGAGTGAAGAAACAGCCAACATGATTAGTAGAATTGGTAGACCTAGACTCCGAGAGAAAGTAATCAAACACGCTGAAGGAAGGGAGTGAGGTCTTTAAAAATTTAGCACAAAGTTAAGGGTGAGACAATTTTTTATGTCTGTTCATTTAGACACTGAGAAGCAAAATGGAAGAAGAATACATGAAATGTCATCATGCCAGGAAATAAATAAAGAAAACAGTTAATAGAAAAAAGAGAGTTTATAAGATCACAATAGCACTATTCTTCAAAGTCAGCAGATATTCCACCTACAAGGGTGATTATCCTTAACATAAACACACAGTCTTATGCCTGCGGGCTGTATTAGAATACGTGATGAGGAACCACCTGGCTGAAATACCCAAAAATTATAGAAGGATTACAATGCATTTAGGAAAGTAAGTATTAGAAATAACTATAAAACATTTTGGGTAAGCATATAGTCACATAAGTTTTAAAATTACTAATATTAATTTACAGTGCAAATTAAATAAACTGACATGCTAAACGTTCACTACACATTGAAAAAATAAGAACTGGTATCTTTTTTCTGAATAACTTCATAACCTGTGGAAGTGCCTACTGTGTTCATGTTATTTTTATTTATAATCAATAGCAACGCTAGATTTTCTGTATGCATTGATGTCTCTGTAGATGTTGAATGCAAATTTCATTTCCCCTTCATGTCTTCAATACAAAGTCAGTCTGTCCTATTTATGCACAAAAACATGAGATTTGCCCATATTGCCTGTCTAGAAAGTAGTATTTTCTCCCTCCCTCCAAAAACAGTTATTTGAATTCATTTAAACAAAGTGAAACTCATTGAAGAAAAGACTTCCTTATCCTATTTGAAGTCTTACTACTCTGCTTTCATCCATGACTGAAGTCTGCTGGCTTCTTGAGCACAAGTAATGTGCTGCCCAAGACTCAAACTGGGGAGATTAAAGTGCTTGGTCTGGGAGGCAACAATGTCCAGGTAGAAAGGTGGATTTAATCAAAAGGAGGCAAAGGACTCATCACTATGTGGAAAATTCTTTGAGATGAGAAGGGAGGTAGCAAGTTACTTGAGGGAGACAACATTGCTGCAGTGAGTCAGTTTCTTTATAGTTGAGGAAATATCCGCTACTCACGGACCTAAGGTAGAAATGATACATTAGCAAGGTATCATTTCATGAATCTCCAAAACCAAATAGTTAACGTACACAGAACACTTATAAATTAATAAATGCTTAAAATGGAAAATCTGCCATGCAAAGAATAAATTTACATTACACAAGCAAAAACATGAAAAAAAGAAAAACAATAAAGAAAACATTCCTATATACATATTTCAAAAGCAAGTCAAAGATAGAATCTGTTGCACAAAAACTTTGAATAGTGATGAATACCATTATTACAGCCCTAATAGTGCCATTAATGATAGAATGATAGTAGAATAAAAGAAAGGGCTCAACTCCATTATTAAAAACTAAATCCATTTAAAAATAGAGATACAACAGCACATAGGGCTCACCTTATCAAAAATGGTTAACAATATAGAAATATGTATAATTTCTGCCACACTAAAAACTCTTAATAAGTTGAAAAAAGTCCATATCAAAGAAATGTCTAGGGTGCAATTGCGTTTATTGCGAAACCCAGACAGATCCTTTGAACATTTTCAAAATAACACAAACATGAAAAAAAAATATAACTATAGACTACTTCGCAGCACATTATACAGAAAAGAAATAAATTCACACCAAAACTGCCTATAGACATAGAACTGAGACTAACAAGATTCCTGAATACGTATCTAGTATACGTATCAATTCTGAATGTATCTACATCATTCGACTAACATGAGCAGCAAACATTCACCCCAAAATCCTAAAGAATTTCCGGCCACTGTTGTAGCCATTTGTTTTTACGGACATCCAAGGCGCGCCGCGTTCTGCCGCTGCCAGAGGAACGGCAATCGCAGCGCACCGCGTGGCGTGGCGATTAGCGTAGTGGTGTTCGTGAGATGCGGAGACCGCCGGTTGAGAGGCAGATGCGGAGGCGGAGCTTGGGGGGAGGGGCTGAGCGTTGAAGCTGAGGAACTGGAGCTGGTGGAGTGTGGGGGCTGAGAGCGTGGGGGCTGAGAGCGTGGCGTGGCTGAGATGTGGGGGCATTGAGTAGTGTGGGGCGGCTGAGTTTGGGGGTGGAGAGTGTGGGGGCTGGAGAGTGTGGGGGCTAGAAGTGTGGGCTGCAGAGTGTGGGGGCTGAGAGAATGTGCGCGGCTGAAGAGTGCTAGGGCGCTGAGATTGTGTGGGGGCTGAGAGATGTGGGAGCTGAGAAGTGCCGAAGCTGAGTGTGATGGCTGAGCCGCTGATACGCTTGAACATAATGGCTTGAGCGTCGATCAGCTGAACATAAATGGCCTGAGCATGATGGCAGAGCGATAAGACTCAGCGTTGGGCGGCTGAACGTGTGTTGGCAGAGCGTGTGGTGGGTTGAGTAGTGCGTTCAGGCTGAGCGTGATGGCAAATCGTGATGGATGAGCGTGGGGGCTGAGCGTGTGGTGGCAAAGAGTGTGGGTTCTGAGCGTGGAGGCAGAGCTCGGAGGCGGAGCATGAAGGGGGGGCACGGGGATAAGGCGTGGGGCGGAGCATGAGTTAGGAGCGTGGGGGGAACATGTCTTGTGGCGTAAGTCTGAACGTCGAAGGAGGCATGGAGCGGTACGTTGCACGGGGAGTTGGATGGGTCAGGGCGTGAATGCATCGAGAGTATAGATGGGGCGCGGGATGTGGTGTGGATTGAGGTTTGGGGCGTAGAGCTGGACGGGGCATTTAGTGAGGCAAGGGGTGGGCGTGGAGTGGAATGGAGATGGGAGGGGCGCAATGAAATGGGTTTGTTTGGGAGGTGAGCACATTCTTCAAAATCTTCTATCCTTCTGTTTAAACCGTTTTGACGTCTCATCCCAGTTCTACTGGAAGTGCATATGCGATTCGTCTGTGAAAACTGGAAACAGAAAAGAATAATAGTATAGTATGTTTTAGCACATGTTCGAAAATAACTCAAAACTTTTTATTGCGCAGACGATCACATCACTTGAAGTAGATTATCACAACAGTACTTTCTGATTAGACACAATGCGAATACTTTATCTTTTAAAAAATATTTTGTGAAAATATATTGTATTCCATATTATTTCTTTTTCAGTTTGGGATTAAACTATGGAAACATGGCTCAATATCTTTACCTTCTCTTGTAAATATCATTACTAGTGCTATTGAAATTGTGCATTCTAATCCCAACATAAATATTGTTACATGGTTGAAATGAAATATTAGAGTCTGAAATTTTTGAAAATATCTTAAATATATTAATTTTGTAGAGAATAAACCAAAAGCAGTTTTACCTCACGGTAATTTTTTTGTATTCAGTAGTTTTTACTTTGTTGCTTTTCTCAGTTTACAATGTATAAAAAAGAAATAATAATGGTCCTCAATGAATTGAAAAACAAGCTAAGCAATTAAATATATTTTGCAAATTATTTTACCTAATAAATTTATTTTATTTGGTAGGTATAAAAATGAAAGTAAAGCACAAATGCAATCCACCAATGCTGTACGAGATCATTTATTTCAATTGGCACCTATTTTGACAGTATATTTATACGTGCGAGAGTTATCATTATATCATTGCCCATCTTGGTACGAAAATGTCTTTTGTAGAAGAGGTCATGAAAGAATGGGGTAGTCATATAAATTCGTATTTGTTAAATAAAAGTTGAGGCTTGGAATACATTCTCAAAAATTGATGCTATAGAAATAAACAAAATTGAAACTCATTAAATGAAAATGACATGATATTTTTGACAATCTGCTTGATCAATCACGAGATGGATTAGCAAAAATGACACCTCAGTTGCCCATCTCATTTGTTTAATTTTTATTAGGATTTGAAACTTCGACCATTAGGTCTTCTTTAGTATTACAAGTCGACAAAGTATATACGAGTAGTATATAAATTAACAGTTCGTTGGAAACTAGACAATTGAAAATAGACGCGAGAAGAGTTAATTCAATTCCAACAATGAAATTAGTTTCCTTTCTTTGAAGAATTTTGCCCGTTATTGATTAGACAGTTTGCGGCTTCGAGGTGGAAAGTGGAATTACAATAAAGCGCACAACGCAGGCGCTTCATAAAGCAGGTATTCTCGGATCCGATATTCTCTCACGTGCCGCCCACCTATTAGCTTCCGCGCGCGAGCGGAAGAACTAATGGAAACGTAAATTTGGCACGTAATTGCAACGTATCTCTCATTGAATTTAATTAGGAAATTCGCGGGTCCCTGGGCTGGCACCTTTTCGAACGCACCGCCGCCTCCGCCCCTTCCGCC
>BOPP01000072.1:748114-762822 GCA_017312745.1 Gryllus bimaculatus | reverse complement strand
ATCGCCCCCTCGCCCACTCACCCTGTCGTTCCCGCGCCTTTTCGTCCTCTCGCCCCCTCACCCTCTGCCCAATCGCCCGCTGGCCCACTCACCCTTTTGCCCCGCACCCCCTCGTCCCTTCGCCTCTTCGCCCCCTCGCCCACTCACCCTCTCGCCTCCTCGCTCCATCGCCTCCGTCACCTCGCCCACCGGCCCTCTCGTCCCTTTTTTCCCTTGCCATCTTGCCCCCTTGCTACCATGCACCTGCTCTGTTCACACCCGCGGCCGCGCATGGTCTAGTTTTAACCCGGCCATTCAAACGCGACAAGACTTGTTGCAATACTTTCCAGGCTTCTGAGCTCCGTGCTCTACTTATCAATTGTTCTGTATAATCGCATTTATCCAGCCACAATTTATTCCTCCTTGATAACACTTTTTGCATTACTTCTCTACGTATTGCTTTATACTGTAAACTAGTTTCAATTTTTTGTCAATAAGCCATTTTAAATACAGCGCTACTTTCCCCTTAGTCATTTATTCTAGACTTGTTTCCCACCAATACTGTTTCGGTTTTAACTTACAAGTACCTAAAGCCTTCTCTGCAGCTTGGTAAATACATTTTTATGTGTTCATATTTTTTTCTGTTTGCCTGTGTTTAACCAATAGTTTAGTTTCAAGTCTTTTTCTGTAGAGATATGGTGTACTTGCATCAAAAAGACTGCTTAATTTGTATTTGATGGGTTTCATGACAAATCCCTCTTTATCTTCTTTATCCGTGCTATTCGATGTAAATGGTATGAATATTTTAGAAATTACCAAACAATGATCGCTACATTGGGCTCCCCGTTTCACTCTAACATCTTGTACTTTCAGTGAAGTTTTTGCTTAGTTACACAGAGGTCTATTATAGATTTGATTTTTTTGTATGTTGGTACGAGGTGTAATTATGAATATCTTTATGTTGGAAGAAAGTGTTATTAATTTTCATTTCATACTATTCACAAATATTAATATCTTTATCGATTGTCATTGCGAGTTTCTTCACCATGTTCACCCACAATACTGTTGTTCTTTTACTAGTTGGGGGTGGGTGAATAAAGATCAAGAGACTAGGTTGCCACCCTGAGGACATTTTTCTCTGGTAAACAACTAAATGTGTGGTGTGGTAGAGCACGCAGGGTCCGTACCGTTCTGCAGTATTGCGTCACGTGTTCCGTTTATTCGGTGCATGCTGTTGCCTCTTCCCTATCTGCGCGTTCTTGCGACGCGCTACTCCTCACCGTCAATTGCTTGTCCGTCTCATGCTCCGTTGAGCGCTCGCTCACGCCTCAATCTCAAGCCTCCTAATCACTTCTTCCGCCCCGTGCTTCAATTAGATGTCATTGTGTGGCGACGCCCTGCATACCCCTGTGTGTAATCTTCATTATGTCTTGCAACCATACTCTGTTACACCCTCGCGTCAAAGCATTTCACGAATAGTTCCTTCTCGTTGTGCGTTGCGGACTGCCTCCTTCTTCTAATATTCATGTTTCATTCCTCGTCTATTTTTGTGCGCCGTATTTCCGTATGTACACTGACACTTTTACTTTCCTGTGTACGTACGTGTATACGAGTAATATAACGTGGTATTGGAAAAGTTATGTATTGCTGCGGAAAATAGATTTCGAGATTTCAACGGAAATACACGTTTTGGGGTCCCCTGATACCGAAAAGGCGTTTTTTATACGTCCTTCCGTCTGCCTGCCTCCAAGTCTGTCTGTCTGTCTGCCTGCCTGCCTGCCTGCCTGCCTGCCTGCCTGCCTGTCTGTCTCTCTGTCTGTCTGTCTGTCTGTCTTACTGTCTGTCTTTCTACTCCGTCCGTCCTATGTCTGACTGGTGTATGTGAACAACACCAGCACCTAAATCATGCGTAGGATTTTTTTTCCAAATTGAAGAAGCTCCTCACCATTTCGCATGAGTCAAAGCTCTGCAATTTTGAAAATCATTCATTAGTTTTGTGGGATACGAGACCAAAGGAAATAGAAAATGAATACGGGAAAGTCTATGCCCTTCTGAACCACCTCTAGTTTAAAGAAATTCTTTTAAAATGCCTATAAACCGTTTATAGTGTTTTGTATATCATGTGATTTTTCTAATTTGTATTTTATGTCACGTTTTATTACAATAATGATGCATGGTTTTACCAAAATCATTACACACCATATTCATAAATATTACAGTAAATAGTATTTCGTGTTTTGTTCAATATTTGGTATTATTTAGAAAGTTTCCTTTATTGTTTCCTATTCTTTGCAATATTTACATCAACTGAAACGTACTCTTGTAATGATTATATACGTCAATGTACCTTCACCGGTAGCCGTAACACGTGCCGATCGATACATTCGGTACCTGGCAAGTCGTGCGTTCAATTTCATGATTGATGTACCGCACATTTGCGACATTGTATGCTCTCCGGTTAGAATTCATAGGACGAAACTGTTCTGTGGTTTCCGCGATCTCTTCCAGGTAATTGCTGAAACAATTGCCTTTATAACGGGCTCCGAGCTGCACACTATTTACTTTCACATCTACCATTGCCCAATTCAGATATGGAACCTGGGCCGTTGTCTAGTACATTCTCCTTTAAAACCGACGTACTCCGATGAGTATGAAAACACGTACAAAAGTAATTTAATATGATGATACATTAAAAGTAAATCCGTGTTCAGGACACATTTAATGTGAATTTATGGCCATCGTAGATATAAGTGCTAAAGTAGAGATAAGTGATTTTATCTGATATTTTGAGGCACAAGAAAACTGTTCTAAATTATTTAGATCGGCACACGTAGACATACTGGAATAGCGGAGGATAAGTGTCAGTCTCAGATTGTGTCCCTGTGACAGGTTGTCCGTCAATACGTCAATTACTCCGACATTGAACATTTGCCTGCCAGAAATATCACTGATAATTCGACGAATAAAACATGGTGAGAGTTGTGAGTCTGGTCACTATTCTCTGTTAGACTGAAAATTAACTTGTACAGAAATATTCAAGTGAAATAAGAAAAATATTATTTTTCATATATGGAATCTAGAACGTTGCGTTGTGTTCTTGTAATATATAAACCAATTATTCGAGAGGAAAAAATGATGAATTTTGGTTGTATTGACCGTATTGCAAAATTAATCCTGCCAAAAGGATGAAGTTATTTTTAAAATAAATTACATTAATTAATTTTTATAGTGGTACATTTTTGAAACCGAACATTTTTGAAATTTACCGCGTAATCCATTAACATTTTTGAATAGTAAGTACTCTTCTGAGCTCGAAGTCAACAAGAGCAAAACAGACACTCAAAAAACTTAGAAAGATTTTCAGTAATTTTATTTTTAAAACAACAAATAAAATATGTGAAAGCATGAAATGTATAACGAAGCCCATTATGTCTTATTCACTTGAATTTATGTAATTTTTATTTGATATTTGAATGCATAATAGACTGTTTTTTATTGAAAATTTGTATGCGTTGTCCTCAGATGTTAATTAAAACATTTTGGGGAAAAATATATCAAGCAATCAGTTATTTGGGGCACATTCATTCCCAGTGACAGGGTTCAACGACAAACCCGATGTTCTATAATTCATTTAGCGCATGAAAGGTGGTTTCCGCGTAGTGTACACTCCCAGTGTCCGCTTGTGTCGGTCATCTTTCAAGACACGTTGCGATATGATCAACACGCGCGTATCCGAAATGGCATTGTCTATTGCGTTTCAGTGCAGACGAAATTGACATCAATTTAGCGGCGCGTCCATGCGTCAAGGTATTCATGAACCCGGAGTCCCGGCGTGGCGCGCTCAGCCTACAAATAACCGGTTCGGGAGGCGCGCTCTATTTATAACTCGACTAGTCGCGTCCGCCCGCCGGAGTATCGACGCCCGGCGAACACGATCGCGTGCGCGCCAATCAATCACTCTGCGTGCGGATCGCGTACGAGGGCGTGTCGCGACACACACACACACACACACACGCACGCACGCGCGCCCGGCCGACGGAGGTTGCATCTGGCAGCAGATGGAGTCTGGAAGAGAGGTGCGCAAATACTGATATGCGCGCAAAGTGAGAAACCAAACCACTTTTTAAAAGTTAAACGTAACTTCAAATTAACTTCTCCCCTTAGCACGTCACACGCAGTTTTTTAACCGTTTTGACATAAATAAATAAATAAATAAATAAATAAATAAATAAATAAATAAATAAATAAATAAATAAAATAAATACTTTTTAAACGTTTGTGTATTCAGCACGAATCAGATCATTCGTCTAAGCAAAAGTCACAGTATCAAAAGAAAAATGTTCAACACACCACAGGAAGGAAGTTTCGTGTAGGTCGGTGACGGAACGCATGTTATAACAAAGGAGGTGCACCGTCGCTTCCCGTATATAACATGCACTGTACTCACGAGACTAATGTTCAAAGGAACTGACACGCCTGGAGTCCCGTGATCCTCACTACCCACGAGTTTCCAATGTCTTGAGATAATTCCTTGATTCTGTCGACTGGTGAAGTTGGGTGACCTGTATCGAATTGCCGACCCGGCTACATAAGATACGTTGGTGCACAAATGGACACTAGCTAATTTGGGCATGTTTGTATTTGTGTTCGTCCTTTCACCCCGCACAGCCACCAAATCACTTCATTCTGTTACCCATATGGTTAATATCTATAGTGGTCGCTAATGACCTGGCTGTTGATGCGACCTTAAATAGAAATAAATTTTAAAAAAACTAGCCAATTGATAAACTATAATATGAATATGGAATTGAGAAGCGCTGTCGCTGAGTAGTTTAGTGATGAAGTAATAAAATGTAGGGTATTGATGATTTAAGAAATATTAAGACCTCAAGTGCGATGGGTTCGAAGTCCAAATTTTTTGACAAGTAGAATAGAAGAAACGTTTGTGAACAGAGTGGGGACACAAGAAGAAAATGGAGCCCAAAAGAGAATGAAATAAACGCCATGTAGCAGCAGAAAGGGCGCAGCAAGCTCTTTCCATCATTGTATTACGATTACACGCCATGTAAACACCAAGCCTTATTCCGATGTGATGACAACGGTGATGAAGTTCATTATGACATAAGTCAAATTCATCTCGGCTTCCAGGTTCCAATTTATGTGGGTTTACGTTGAATTGCATCTCGTATCTGACCTCATAAACCCCGTTGAATGAGAGTAGATAACGCCCACGTGATTTGGCTGCATGAATTGAAGCCTGGGAACAATGATGAATCTTGACTCGTGCTAAGATGAATTGCAGATTACTTCTTATAGAATCCCTCCGAAATAATGTTTGTTTCCTAGTGATTTGTAAGCTTGCTAGATTTCGGGGCTGATCTAAGGCCCCTCCTCCCGTGATATTTCGTTGTAAGATCACCGCGTCGCCGTGGCCTCTCGGGAGGCGACCCCCAGGGCGACGGAGAATGACCTTCGGGAGGGAGCGCGGCCTGCTCAAGGGCGCCCCAGCACCGAAGGGCCACTCGCCTCCAGCGCTGCCCTTTGCCGAAGGGACGATGTCTCGCACGCGTGAACTTTAGCGTCCTTGGGAGACGCTGCCTCCTCCGTTGCAGGTGCGAGGGGTTCTAGAGGCGCCTTGGTAATGGGAGCCCGTCCCCTCTTGCTGCCACCACCGCTGCGCCCGTCCCCGCCCCCGCCTTCGTCACCGCCACTAAAGTCGTACCACCTACCCTAAATATCCGGCATTTTCCTATCGACCCCATCTTTCCCACCCACTCCGCCATTCGCTTTCCCCACCATCCCTGCCGACTCCATCACTTACACCATCCACGTGAATTCCATCATCCTCACCATCCTCGCATACATCGTCAGGCCCGTCGACTCTGATATTCCCGCCGTCCTCGCGGGCACCCCCTTCCCCCTAATCCTCGCAGACTAGGTCGTTTTCGTCGATTCCGCCATCCCAATCAACCTCCCACCGTCACCATCAAGACTCCTCTCACGCTAACCTCGCTGACTTCGCACTTCCCGCTGACTCCGATGTCTCTGCAGACTGTTGCCTTGCCATCCCACCTTCTTCGCCGTCCCCACTGACTCCGCCATCTATACATCCGCTATCTGATCATTTAGTGTTCGTAAGAGCCCCCGCCTGTGCCTATGTCGCCTTTGCCACCGACACCAGCTCTGCCGCATCCCATGGCCTTCACCAGCGTCGTTACCTTCATCGTCCTCTCCGCCTACGCCGTCAGTTTTGACTCAATGGCGCCCCGGGGACCTCCCGGCGAAAGGTGACTCGTGTCTTGGGCGATCTCTTCGCTTGCTCGTAAGAGCTTGCAGAATTTCGAGTATTAAGGAGTTTTCCGAAACCTGAGATGCTTAAGAGTAAAAAAAAGGCATCCCTATTCATTTTGATAACATTTGTTGTTAGAATATGAATTACGCAATTGATTGTTACAACTAACGATCTAACGTTTGTAAGGCACGTAAAATGTAAAAGTGAATTGAACCCTACTAGCGAGATTGCGAAGTAATTTTCTGTCAGTAATATTCATCACTGATTGTTAAAATATTGGATGGTCAAAACGCGTATTGTTGTCATTTAATGATACAAAGTTAGATACAGTTAGTGCAGTTATTGTTTTGATAGTGAAATTCTATTACTCATTTCAGATTATTTCATATCGGATTTCTTTTTTTCATTGTAAGATTTAAACTGGACGAGATGACGAAGGGCATAAATTGATGACATTGCAGAGTCCCTGAGCGTGAGATCATAGTTTCGAGTCCTGGCTGTGGCTGGATTTCCGACACTAGCTTGTCAGCTAGGTCTAATTCAGCCGCTGTTTGTGAGAGAGTTCTAGCAGCCGGTTGCTCTGATTAGGATTTCTCCTAACACCAGGCGAATGCCGGAGCAGTATTCTCACAAACGGGTCAAGAACCACGCGCGTTCTTTCCTTCCTTTTCCTTTTCCTGGCCGCATCCCTTACACACACTTACACTAACATGCTCTACACTATTTAACATGCTAGGAGACCGGTCGGGATCTCAGAGCTTGTCCCTTAAATCTGGACGAATAGAAAAAAGCATTAAACAGACTTCAATCATTCTAAATCTAATCAGAAGATACTTAATTTTAAAAAATTCATCTACTCATTTTGACTACACATCTTAAGCAGAGGAAGCAGAAGAGGAAATTGCTTCGCAATTTGTTATAGTTATATAGTTAATCAATAACACATGTTGTAAATTATATTTCGTAAAATGATAATATTCTAAATAAATGTTTAATAATGGTGTTGTCGGTGAATAAGAATATTACATTTCTTCTCATTAGCTACATTTTCACGAATTACCGCATATTTTTGAGACTTTTTTTTCAATTCGATATGTTGTTTTCGTGTTCTTTCAATGATTTCAAGCAGCTAGAACATTGCTTAGATATTTCACGCAGACAATGAGTTAAACAATTTGAAGCACGCATAGAATTTCTAACTCACTTGTCAACGTACTTTTGATTTTGAAAAACCTTCAGATAAAAAGCAGTGATTTATTATATTAACTCGTTAAATATTTTGTTTAATCTTAATTCCATTTTTATACTTTTTTGTCATATTTTCTAGGCAGTTGCTGTGTTTATGTATTCACAACATATTGACATTATTATTAGAGTATTGGTATTTTTGTTCAATCATGTAATAAAACCGGGGAAAGCCTTCCGGATGTTTGTAAGCAGATTACACGAATTATTTGGTATTGATAATAATTTACTAAATCACTTCAAAGCATGAAATTAGCTGTAATAACCGAGCGGTTTTAAACATTCACAATTACAGTAAGTTGACAGTACTTACTGGACTTTCGGGAGTAATTACGGATAATTTGGCATTAGGGTTATACAAAATTCAAAAGAGCATCTCTCTCTGTTTTGCACTGATCATCAAATGGTAAAAAATTCTATTATTTTTATTACAAAAAGGGAGTTTTCTCGGATGGGAGTGCACTATATTATCTCGATCAGGAATACATTTAAGACTATTATTATTACTATTTTAATTACAATTATTATTATCAATGTTTCTGAAAATAGAAAAACTAAAACATTCTTGCAAAATGTTTTAACAAATACTCGGAGGTGTAAATGTCGGAAAGAGTTACGATATTCCTATAAAAATATTTATTAACGCTTTACATGTGAATTCACTTATCGATTCAAATAACTATTTTTAATTCTGCAACATGGCATCCCTGATGGATGACAATCTAATATATTGTCAATCATACTTGTCTTTTTCTTTGTATATTAAAAAAGATATTTTTGCAAATATTTAGCTAATATAGGAATAAAATATAAGTGAAAATATTTTAATAAATATAAAGAATTCTCCATGATCAATTTAATACAATATATGACTATTTGTTCTGTAACTAGTTGAAAATCAGTATATATTGTTCAGATTTTATGGTTTAATCCAACATCAATGTTTGTATGAAACACCTTAAACACAAGTTGCGTTCTTTCAAAGATGTGCTGGATTACTAAAATATTGAAATGTAATAATCACTACTTACAATTAATGTTATATTAATAATAATAGTAATATTAATAACCATAATAATTGTAATAAACGTGATAATCATAATAATGATTATACCAATTCACAACGAATGATATTATGAGTTGGTTGGATATAAAAATGTATTCCGGGTTGCAACCAGCAACGAGCATATCTGTGAACTTACGCTGCCTCTACAATCCTTTGCACAAGATGTTCCCAATAAAGCAATGTCTTGTACCTCCTAATCATTTGAATGGTCTGGTAGTTTAGCCAAGTTCTTACCCCAATTTTTACAGAACAAATCTCAGTGCTTCGATAACGATCAGGGCGACTTGTGCTTTTACTCCCCAAATTTGGTTGATCTCGGTTTCAAAATCTTGTATTTAAGAATATATTTCTTCGTGGTCATGTATTTGGAGCAGACTATTATTGTCAGAATTAAATAAATTCAAGGAAATTGGAATTTATTAATGCAACAGTTTTAAGGGTATAATTTTCCTCATCAACAGACTAGAATAAAATATATTTTTAAATTAATTCATAATATCATACTATGTAAAATAGTTAATAACAATTCTGATTTGATCAAATTAAGAACTAATGATTACTCAATATAGATCATTTGGAGTTTACTTTAAATATTAATGATAAAAATCTTTAAATTTCAAAAATAAGTCAATGGAGATGTGTCAAAGTAGGAAGACATGGTATCATTAACAATTATGTTATGTTTCGAGAAGGTTGTGTCCAACTATGTTGTAATATCATTAAATTATTAATAAATGTCTTTTATTTAAGACATTATTATTATTATTATTATTATTATTATTATTATTATTATTGTTATTATCACCATCGTAGTCATCTTTATATGTGCCTCTCGTCTCTGACTTCAATTTCTCACTCCGAACTACATTTACAGTTAACACAAAGAAAATTAAGAAACGGATTACGGATGCCAGAAGTGTTACACAAAGCCATTACGAAAAGAATGATACGACAGCTTCATAAGTGCTGTACCCCATTTGCGAGCACAGCGCTGCGGGCCACTCGAGCGAAGGCGCCTTCCGCTGGCGGCGTGGTACGCAGCATCTGCGGAGTGTTGCTCCCGCCGCCGTTCAATCAATAATTGCCTCGCACCGGCTCGCTCTGCCGCACTGGTGCAGCTGCGGGTGGCGCTGTGAAGCACGCGCGCCCTCGCACGCCAGCGGCAGCGTTGGCGAAAAAAAAATGGAATAAAATAAAAACGAAAGGGTGTTGGAGTCACGGCCGCAAGCCTATTAAGAGGTCCACGCTCGTTTGGGATGCAGGAGAAATTACCGGGATATTATGCCCGCTCCGTTCTTTCCGTTTCGTTCTACTCGTTACATTAGTAAGTAGAACCTATACTTTTCCAGCCGATCTATTCTATCCATTCCATTCAAATCGTTCTTATCTACCTGTTCCGTTCATTCACTTTCTTACTACCGTTCCGTCGATCCTGTTATTTGCCACCCGTTCTGTTTTACGGTTTCTCCCCGACCGGTACTACCCTATTCTTTCTATCCGTTCCGTTCTGTCCGTTCCGTTCTGCCCGATCCGCTCTACTCGGATTGTTCTGCCACAGTGCTGCGGCAGAGCTGCGGTTTGCGTTGTGAAGCGCCCGCGCGCATGCCAGCGGCAGGTTTCAAAATTAAATATAATAAAAACGAATGGATGTTAGGGCCACGCCCGCAAGTCTATTAAGAGGCCCACGCTCGTTTGGAATGAGTAGGAGTTTGCCGCAATCCTTCCAATGCCTGTTAGTTTTAATCCGTTTCGTTCTACCTGTGCAGTTCTACCCATACTTTTCTAGCCGTTCCGTTGTATCCATTCTGTTTAAACCGTTATTTACCCGTTTCGTTCATCCAGTTTCTTCCTACCGTTTCATTCAACCCGTTTTTTCTACCCGTTCTGTTTTACGGTTTCTACTCGATCGTTACTTTCTGCTCTTTTGTACCGTTTTGTTCCACTCGATCCGTTCTACCATATCCGTGATATTATTACAATTCAATTAATTATTTACAATTTAATATGCTACAAGATTATGGATGGAAGGCTGGTTTATGTTTGGGCCGTGGTGGATCAAAAAGATAGATATGTTCCTACCACATGATGAAAAATCCTATCCCTTACATGAAACTCGTACCCGTAGCCTCCGGCTTCGCGTTCTGGGACGATGCACCAAGTCTCTACCCGCTGAGGGCGACATTACCTAAATATGGGGTGGGATAACCAAATCCTCGGGGTTACCGGTAGGCTGCAGGTCAGCCACTCTCCCCTGCGGCGCGCGGCCCCACGCCTCACTTGTTTTGTTGGTAAGCCCCCTAACGCACGGCTTCGGTCATTTTGGGTTCAACGGGACCAGTTCTCCTGTGGGTGCTTTCGATAATTTTGTGCAGGTTTTAAGTCCGTATTCGTGATATTGGGTCGCAAATTGTGCAGGTTTTGTCATTGAGAGGAAACCACTATTTTTTTCATATCCTGATTTTGTAATACTCGAAATTATGGTGCAGTGAGGGAGCAGTGCAGACCTGAAATAGAAAATTTACAATTTTCACATAAGTATTATCTCCACGAGAAAAGGTCCTTGGGATGGAGAAGAGTTTCTGCTGGCCCGTAATCTAAAAAGATTTCAATATTAAAATGTGGAGAGGGTAGAGGGAATAAATATGTCGTGATGTGCATTGCTATATGAAGAGAATGACATACTACGTCAGTCAAGGAATCTTAGCGGGCTGTTCAGCTTCTGCTTTAGCAAAAATGTAAATTTTCCCACCATGTTCTGAACAACATAGCAATATAAATTACCTTTAAACATAAATTATTCCTAAAAATTCAATAGTGTTTTTTTCAAGCTAAACAAGACTTATTACAATCTCAATTTTTCCAAACTAAAACACGTACAATTCTCAGAGCAATCAAAATTTAAAAGGAAATTGTAATCAATATGTCTGAAAAAAATTTTATTGGTCTCCAAATATTATTAAGCAAATCAATAGCACAGTTTATGCAAGATATAGACAAAACCAAATCCCTGTATATCTTCTTTGATATTTCAAATACTTACTATAAATCATACGTGTGTTAACCTCTAACGTAGATTATAAATAATTGTTTGATAATATATAAAAAATTGGTAAAATAATTAAAGATGTTGTCATTGCCAACAATATTATTTAATGCAATAGCAGCTTTCGATGGCTTAGCCATCATCATCAGTTGTCTGCTAGATGGAAGCCACAAAACGACTACTAAACTACAAATGTAGTCGTTTTGTGGCTTTCATCTAGCAGACAACTGATGATGATGGCTAAGCCATCGAAAGCTGCTTTTGCATTAAATAATATTGTTGGCAATGACAACATCTTTAATTATTTTAAAAATGCCAAAGATATCACACCACAAAAATTGGTAAACCAAATCATGGTCAAAACATAGTGTAATATGTAATAATTTTTTTAGTCATAGTAAAACACAGGGGTAAATCAAACTAACCCATAATTTTTAGAGAATCGGAAATCTATTTCAAGTGGTTCAAAAAATATTTTCAATAAATAAGCTTCATATTGCAAAACATGTTAACAAATACTATTTTGAGAACCTTTTTCGAAAGGAAAAATGTTGTATAAATTATCTGAATCTTAATGCTGACGCAAACTGAATTCAAAATAAAATACCAATCATTGGGTTTGTGTGGCCGTGGATAATTAGAAGCGAGGTTTCCAGCAACGTGGTGGTGGCGGAGGCACCTGCACGTGACGGAGTATTCCGGTCTCCGACTGTGTCAAAGGCAGCGACAATTACTCCGCGCAGCTGATGTGTACGTAAAGTGTGGTGACGAGCTGCACCGGCAGCAAAGCTGTTCGAAGGGCTGCCCGTGGCTTTGCAATGTGAGTCCACTCCTCCAGTGAAATTTTAAATTCAAACCAGGAAACTAATTCAACAGACACCTTGTTCTGTATATGAGTGTGGTGCAGGGCGTGGAAAATGGTTTGCCGGAGAACTAAAAATGGATGGGAGTGGGTGATGAGTGACGGATTGTCTTTGCAATTGAGATAATACGTGATACTGTATTTAGAAACTATCCAACACAATAAGTTATCATGACAGTTGTATTGGTTTAATATTTCACAACTAGACGAAAGTATTGGTGTTGAGAACTTTAGGGCAAAGAGAATAAAAAGTAGTATATATAATTATTCTTCCCTCTAAATAATATAGAATTGTAATACAATAATATAGGAATATATTAATAAAAATTAGATTCATTGATAGGAAAGACGTTGTAAAAGGAGATTGTTTGGCACACGATTAAATTTCCTGAGATGCGAGATATGAATTCCAAAAGTCATTAGAAATTGTTTAAGAACTATCTAGTGACTCATTATAACATTTACCATTGCAGCGTTGATGTCGAAATAAAAATATGCATAGGAAGAATTTGAAAATAGTGAATTTATAACGTTAGATGATTGAGTAAAGCAATAAGATCTTTTCCAAAGATGTTGCAGTGAGAGATATTATGATGGGAGATTCCAAAAAAGTGGCCCGAACGATGAGATACTCCGACAGGTGATTCTGCGGTGGGTGATTCTATAACACGTACCGTTTTTTATGAAAAAGTTCAATTGGATGGAAGCAAAACCTGATATAGTTTGGAAATTATCCAGCACAATAAGTTATCATAAAAGAGGTTTAATATCTCACAACTAGACGACATTATTCGTGTTGAGAACTCCGGGGTGAAGAGAATCATATAGTATATTATTACTTTCTCTACCCTTAATAATACGGAATAATAATATAATAATATACGGGGTAATGTTAAAAATGATTGGATTCATTGGTAGGGATGGTGTTGGTAAGTTTGTTTGGCACACGATTGAATTTACAGACGCGCAGTGGATCCAAAAAATCATTACAAGGTGTTTACAAAATGTCTAGAAACGCATTATAACATTTTCCTCAGCAGCGATGATTGAATCAATTTATGCATTGGAAGTGTCTGAAAATGGTGAGCGATATTGTTCACAAAATTCAGCGTTGGAAACAAGCAGGAGATGGTATAGTTGATATAAAAACGTTGGGGAGTACACACATCTAGAATATCTGGAATGTGCGTTTTAGGGATTTAAGGCATCCCACAGTGAGTAGTAGCGCAATACCAACCACGCGTGATAGTAATGCGTGCGCTGGAAATGTTGTGAGAGAATTACAAACGAGGAGGTAAAACTTCCTATTAAAATCCTAGGCTTTTCAGGGGTGAACGTGGACCGGTGTTTGATTAACATATTACCAGGAACTGTAAGAGTGATCACGTGAGTCAGAAACTCGGAGAGGCGGGGATATTACAGTGGAGTCTGCTGTGTGCCGTGATTGCCGAGCAGCTACAAGGGCAATCTAGTTCATAAATCCATCTCTATTGCGTGAATTTGGTAGATGGAGCAGAGTGATACAGTGTGATAAAGTGCTACAAAGGATAAAGCACTTTAGGATGATGGCAAGTGTATGAAAATGTTGAGATAATTGGATCAAACAAAGTTGTTACGAAATTCTTGGAATCATTTTCAATCTAAAACTCTATACTCGTTATAGTTCCAATTACTAGTTCTCTCAGAATGCTCTACGTGGAGGTTTTAAGTAGATGTAGAGTAATAGTCATCTGACATAAAAGTGAAGGCCGATATGGAAATAACAATATGGACGTAAAGTTAGAGTTCCGTTGAGTTTTTTACAGGACACTGAGGCCGGGCCTGAATTCTTCGAAGGGTTACAGAAGCAGTATAGGGCGAAATCCGACGATACATGGATTTGGAGTTGGAGATGGCGGTGATGGGGATGGCGGGGTTGGAGATGTCGGGAATGGGGATGGCGGAGTTGGAGATGGCGGAGTTCGAGATGGCTGAGTTCGAAATGGCTGAGTTGGAGATGGCTGAGTTGGAGATGGCTGAGTTGGAGATGGCTGAGTTGGTGATGGCGGAGTTGATGATGGCGGAGTTGGGGATGGCGGAGTTGGGAATGGCGGAGTTGGGGATGGCGGAGTTGGGGATGGCGGAGTTGGGGATGGCGGAGTTGGTGATGGCGGAGTTGGTATTGGCGGAGTTGGTGATGGCGGAGTTGGTGATGGCGGAGTTGGTGATGGCGGAGTTGGGG
>BOPP01000072.1:718890-738920 GCA_017312745.1 Gryllus bimaculatus | reverse complement strand
GCAACTCCGCCCCCCCGCCCTACTCGTCCCCTCCCCGCCTCACCCCTGCACGTACGCTGCCTCCAGCCAAGAGTGTCGAAACCGCCACCGCCATCGGAACAGCCCGTAGGCATTCCTCCTTTCCACTTGAGTAAAGCTCGGAGCCAGTATGGTCACTGTCTCTGCTGTGATTCTCGACGAATATGGACCTAGGGTTCGAAACCAAACAAGTGCGCATTTTCGACACTAGGTACACGAACGAGATTCAACCGCTGTCTGGAGGAGGCGGGAGCTTACTCTGACACGTAGTTTTAGATGCTTTCTCTGATAAATACTAGGCAACATCTGGAGCACTACAAAGCAGCAGGACTGCGAGCGATCTTTCCTTTCGTTTCCTTTCCCTATTGTCTCCACTTAGGACACACATACGATACACTACCACGCATAACAAGAGACCAGTCAAGACCTTGTCCCGGCTGAAGCGGTACCCTCAGGCAGGGGAGATACCTGAAAGGGGAGTTCCCTGGTAAGCCGATGTGTAGCCGGATTTCACCATCGAGCTGGAACGAACATTGTTAGCTTTCGGAACAAAACATTCACTACAAACGGTATTAATGTCCATAGTAGTTGCCACATCCAGAAACACCAATCAACCAACATTCTTCCCACTTCCACCCACGAAACATTCTGAATGTTCTCAAACTTAACCAACTCTAGCGTCTTCATCGCTTAAATGCGGGTGTCCCTCTAACCTCGCTTGTCTTCAACGTCACCTTTGTCTTCTGTGCTTCCGCAACTAAATCGTCCGCACCATAAGCTTTAAACTTCCATTTCCAGCGTTTGATCTGCCTCTATCGCATACTCCTTCGTTTCTGTGTTGCCACAGCAGCTACTATCTTCTTAGTCTGAGATACCTCAGATGTCTTCCAGTGATAAATCGTCGCAACGAATGTCGTAAGAACGTCATCACTATTAAGGCTTCTGCCCGCAGCATCTCCTAAATTGCCACTCTCTCTTCCTCTGTCGTGTCAGTAATTATTACGCTACCGTAACCATCTCTCATAATCGCCCGTCCACCGACACAGGCTCTTACAACGCAGACTGCTTCAAGATTCTTTTATTTCTTACCGAAATTTTGAGAAGACATTATCACTGCAATTACCAGCAACATTACTATCACTTTCTCCATCACTTTTACTTTCATCGTAATTGCCACTGTCACTTTCATCACCATTTATACTAAAGTCTCGAGTAAGACGTCTGCCTCCGTTAGCATCTCTCCACTCGAAGAAGTTTCTCCTACAGCCTTCACTCATTTAAACATTCAAATTCTCCCCTGCCCTCAATCGCCTTTCCCAGCACTAACATCACACTTACGTCCTCCACCCCAAACTCCTCAGTCATTGTACCTTTAGAGCCAATCTCGCCTTGCCCTTAAAAGCCTAATACTACTGCATCCGTATGGAGCTCAGAGATTCTCCATGGCGACCGGCGATGTCCCTGCTGAGGAGATTCCTAGAGGGGAAAACGACTTGCAGTGCGTCATCGGGTCACGCGTACCAGTGGGCCTCTACATCACGTTTCCCCAACACAGCTTTGTAGTAGCCGGTGCCTGCACTAGACATGGCCAGACCGGACATTCGCTCGGGGTCCTATTAGTCAAGAGACCCAATGATGAACTGACGCGGAAAAACTGATTAAAACATTAAAAAGAAATTCATATTTATTATTTCATCTATTGAACAAGTGATATAAATAAACATTAAACAGCAATTTGTTTATCTTTTTAAGTTAACAGTCCGAATTGAATTATTCGGTCATTAAACACATTTATATCAAAGTATTTAAAATAACTTTCCTAAACCTTTTTCTATCTTAAACACAGTTTTTGTTATTTCACATTTTTAATTTTTACGGGAGAGGGGGGGGGGGACTACGTTTCAGGGGGAGACCCGAATCCCCAACTTGTCTAGCTCCGACGCTGGTAGTGGCGGTGACGTGCACTGCGCTCACGGAACTATTGACCAAATTAGTTGACGCGCCCGGAAGCCCGAACTAATCACTCACGCCTTGCCCGCAATAACCTTCGCCACCACCACGCTCCACCGCACCTTCTGACTCCTCCTCCCCACCCCCGTCATTGATGTGCCGCTCGGCGCCGGCACCCTCCCCGCCTCGGCCTCCGCCGCCCTCGCCGCCTCCGCCGCCCTCGCCGCCCTCGCCGCCTCCCGCGCTGTTTGCACGGCGGGACTGAAAGATCGCGCGTCTAGGTGACAGAGGGGAGGGGAGGAGGGAAGCAAGGGCGGGGAGAGGAGACGGGAGGGGAGGGCAGGTTGGCCGCGGCGCCGCCGGGCGCGCCTGCGGGGCTGCGGGGGAGCGACGACGACGACGGTGGCCGCCGCTCTAAAGGAGCCGAGGGCCCGCGGGCGGGGAGATCTCTTTGAGCGATGGGCGATGGCCCACGGGCGATGGGCGAGGAAGGGCTAAAGGGATGCGCTACCACCGCTGCCGCCGCAGCCGCCGCCGGCGGTGCGCAGTAGTCCAGAATACGTAACAACGCGCGCAGACACGAAAATCTTCACATAATATCACATTCATACAATGACTTGCCTACCAGGTAAATGTCATGAAAACGTCGTGGAAACGTCATAGACGTACTGGAAACACGATAGAAACAGTCTTTTCCTTTATGTGGTTTAAACAAAAATTCGACAACGTTTGTTTAAAGTCTGAATACTTGAAATTGTTGCTAGAGCACTTCTACGTAACACTTGATTTAATTTAATTTTTCATTGAGATGATAGTTAAAGGTGAATCATTCACAACAATGCATGTTTATATAAGAAGAAAAACGTGGTTTAATGAAATCATACATATCTTTAATGTGAGAATGACTCCACTTTAAATAACCCGCTACCAAAAAAGAAATATTAACTATTTTATTACATTTTAACTGTCGCATAATAGTAAATTTTAGTAGTTAAAAGTTTCTTTGACATTGCCTAGAATATTAATAAATATAAGCATCAAAACATTTTTTTGTAACGAAATTCGAAATGCTCTACCCAAACTTGTGACAATTGAAGTTAATGAGCGCATTGTTCTGACTTTTAGTCCTGCAACCCCCGTGCGTCAGACCGGAAGGAATGTCAGAGTTCAGGAATGTCGACCACACGCACTATTTGAAAGAGCGAGAAATATTTAAATTTTACTTTATAATTTAGTAAACACAAGCTCAACATGTATTGATAAGCTTTATGTGTCTCCAGAAAATGAAGAATTTTAATGAATTTTTGACAATTAGACGATAAAGAATTTAACATTTTTTTGATTTAATATTGCCATTTGTATTTATGATGTAATATTTTTATCATCCATAGTACATACATGACGTTTTGGAGGATCGCTGTTTTTAATATGTAATAAAAAATGTAATATTCAAACTTATATAATGTGATGGCAGATAAGTAATAGTGTGAGCTGAACATTTAATATTTCAACTATCAATTTATTGATGCTTTTCACGTTGCGGTGTCCAAGCTTAAGTTTATTCTTTGATATTTCTGAATACGCATATAGCATAGATGATTAACAAATCTTAGCATCTTCATTGAAATGAATAGAACAAGACCAACTTTTCGTAGTGCTGATGAGTCTGTAAAATAATTTATTACATATCTATAATGTTTATTTCAGACACTGATTTCATTCCAAACATGTGAAACATATTTGCTTTTCTATATTTTGAAATTATGGCGGGTCTTATGTTTTCAAGATATTGCATGATTTTCGTTTGTATATTTTTGTTGTTTCGTTTTCGAAATTGCGTAATTTGTGTTTTTAAGACATTGCATGTTTCGTGTTTGTAAGGTTTTGCCTGTTTTGTGTTTGTAAGGTATGACGTGTTTTGTAATATTTAAGATATTGCGTAATTTGTGTTTTTAAAATATTACGTGTTTTGTGTTTTTAAGATATGGCGTGTTTCATATTTTTACGATACTTTTAATTTGTGTGTTTTAATTATTATGTGCTGTAGTTACTGCCTTAACGTTTTTAGTTATTACATTTTTTTCTATTTTTTCCATTTTTTTTCATTTTGTTGTTGTTGTTGTTTGCTTTTCTGGTCTTTTCTTCGCGTCTGAGCCACTGTGCGGCGCTCGCCCGGAGGCTAAAGAGGGGAGAGGACCGCGTTGATGGCGTGGTTGGAGAGGGGGAGCGCAGCCGCCAAGAGGGGGGAACCGAGATGAGGTGTGTTGCCGCGAGATGACGGTGGAGTTGATATCGTACGCGTTTCTTTGCGCAACGAAATGAGTTTGATAAGAATGCCCACATAAATAGCGTAGGTTTCAATGTTTTGGCGTATAGTAAATATTAAATAAATATGGTTTTCCTTTGTGTTGACAATATATAAATATATTTAAAATAATTCCAAGTGAGTTGAAAAAGTTTGATATTATGCATCATATTTCTGTGACGACATCAGTTATTCAATAATCTAAGTAGAAATTTAAAGAAGTATTTATCTATCATAATAAAATGCTGTTACTCTGAATTATGGCGGAGATTATAGCGCTGTTTATTATTTCACTAATAAATTCAAACATTGATTGAGAAGTCAAGAGTGAGAGATAGGAAGAAAAATATCCTGTGACGTAACAATCTGTGGAAGATAATGTCATATTTCAGAAAGATACAGCGATTCCATAAATTCTGGAGTGAAGTCATCAGGGACTGAAATAATAGGTATACATTTTGGAACATTGTACTACATAAATCGTTGAGCATACTTTAAAAGACAAAGCGTACCTGTCAATATTTCTGTTGGAAGATATCTTGCAAGACATTCAAGAAAAATGAATTATGGGTACGTCTTTACAGGCAGGACGCTTGCAATGGAAAAATTTGATCTATAGAACATTAGTTAAAACGTCGCAAGAAATAATTGGTTTTTTTAGAGCAAAAAACTAACGATTAGAATCCACAATGTTCTCTCAATGTACGTTCAAGTAAAGAACTTTAGAAAGAATGTGGTGGTAAGTAGAATTGTATTCATTTCAGAAGAAACATATGACATGAACTGTTGTGCTGTTTTAACTCGCATACTAAAAGTATTGTAATATTACTTATTTTGCCACTTAATGCTCTCATTTGCTGAGAATATAATTGAAAAAATCTCAGTTTTATTTTGTTTGAAATAATATGAGATTCTAACATAAATTGTAGGCTTCGCAATATTTCTTCTTTACATTTGCCACATAATTTATTCAATAAGTAATTTTCATAAACAAACTGATATCTCGTGAATTCTCTCCAGATTTTTTGCAGTCTGTTTTAGTTTTAGAAAGCAGAAAGCATGTATTTTCCAAACTTTCTCATTCTGCAAATTAGTTACTCAATTAAACTAACAATAAGTACTTAATTATAGAAAGCTTTTGATCTATATTTGTCTCCATTTATTTCAACTCTTTAAACACATAATATCGTTTAATTTGTTTTGGAATAATTCACTAAACCTCTAGAACTGTTTTCATTAATAAACTTTTGATATATTAAATAGGTAATTCGATATTTTAATGCGGTAAAGCGATAGACATAATAGCTAATTTCACAACTGTAGCGACTATATGTTGTGAATTTTACTATTATTTTTATCGACAGATCCAAATATCAGAACCCCTTCGTTGTGTTGTTAAAAGGGTGAATATACACCGAAACAATGTTGGAGATTAACGATTGTTTGGAGCAGAATGAAAAGCATGCATTATAACAGAACCGATAACGTTCTCTATGGATAAATTATGCAAATATCCGTGTACAAGGCACGCATCGTGAAACAACTAAAACAATCGAAGATCAATTACATAAAAGTAAACAAGTAAATCAAGAAATATAGAAGGTGAATAAATATTATCGTTATGTTCTTTGCTGAAAATACATTAATAAAGATCATTGAGGTATTCCTTTAGTATTATAAGATTTGTATCTTATTATTCAATCCTGTGAATGGGTATTGATTGCAAAATATATGTTGTAACATAAACAATTAATGCAATACTTTAAAGGATTTTAGTACTATGGGGCAATAGATAGGGCAGCATCGTCGGATTTGAGGACGATAACAAAGAAGCGACGTTCTCCCCGACAGAGAGCAACGGCGATGAGTTGCAGGGCTGAAAGTGAGTGTTAAGGGAGATCCGACTGCGTTGTCGAAGAAGATTTCTCCGGGCTCAGTGAGCCCAAATTCGGAGGGCTGTTACATCAAGAAATGCCTGTAAAAATGGTGGTGGTGGTGGTGGTGGTGGTGGGGGAAATCTCCTCGCGATCCTGCCGTGTAACTGGATCCCCTCGCCTCGTTCGCCTTTAAGGCGACTTTTCCTCTTCTTTCCAAGATCGGACCGGAACGACTCGCATTCAACCAGCCTCTCGTGTATTATATCCCTTTTTTCCCTCTTTTCAGCGGGAACGATGAAGGAATTCTTCACAATCGCCCATGAATCCGCTCCGCGTGTATGTCTTTGCCCTCAGTTCATCCCATTTTTCCTGCTTCTGTTTTTATGTTTGCATTCGGACAGAGCTCATACTCTTCTGTCATTGTGAAACATATTTCATAGGCTATAAATAAGTCTAAAAAGGTGGGTCGCTTTTAAACCGCGATTCTTCATCTCGATACACTTCAGAAATCTTTACGTAAAAGTATTTTTTACACCATACCGAATTTAAATAGAAATAAGGTCTAGGATATGATTTATTCTCTAATTTTTTCGTTTTAAAATTTACCAAATAAATGAAATTCTTTGAAAAAGAAAGGCATTGGCTTACTAGAATAATTTTGTACAGTTCTTGTTACAAAAGTAGCACTCTGTTCTAAGAATTGTGCTCAGATGTTGATGAAATGTTGGCTAGAGAAGGAAAATGTACTGAGACTGCATACTCGTACAAACCACCACGTAAATAATACACTAGAATTTATTTGAGTAAACAATAATATAGAGAGCAATTCGCCAAATCATAATTAAAATTAAAATTAAAAAAGCGTGAAACCATATGCAGTTCAAGAATTGATCACAGAGAAAGGGATAAAACAGGGGAGAACGAAATCGAATCGAAGCATTGTAAAGAAACATTAAACCAAAAGAAAAGAATCACAAGAGAGAAATGTCCAGGTGAGCGGTCAGAATTAATTAGAAAGAATGGAAGCTAGTATTTCACTGGGTCCCCTTGGGGCAGTGGTAGCTTGTGAGAAGGCTCCAAGGCGGAGGGTCTTGTCTGCGTCGGATCGCCTATCGCAGCGGGGGCGGCGGCGAGGCGGGCCAAGGCCGGGGGGCGGGGGAGGGGGAGGGGAAGGGGGGGTGGCGGGGCGGGAAAGGCGGGTGGGAACGCCGCGACGGTCGCTGGGTGGCGTGCGAAATGCGAGCGAGCGAGCGAGCGATCGCGCGGGTGATGGATGGGCGGTGGCGGAACCGCGCGATTCATTCGCCCCGCCCAGCCCCTCCGACGCCCCGCTCACCCGCTCCCGGCCGTGCGCCGCATCGCCCGCCGCTGCTCTTTTCGATGGTATGCGGCGAGCGTGAGCTGCGGTACGCCAGGCCCAGTGCAACGTTCTCCGTGTGTCCCCAACCCGGCGAACTGCCTGTTTCATGGCATGGCTCGGAACTGCCCACCGGGCTGCCAGTAGTTTTGCCGGCCCCCGGCAATTTCCCCTTTAACGTATCTCCGCTTCGTTCTCTTTCGACGTTTCGCGTCCTCTCAGCACTGGTCTAATAACTATAGCTTTCGTTGTTTCTGGTTTCTTTTTCTACATTCATTGTCGTTTTCGGTTATTAGTGTTTCTAGCCCACCCCTTATCCGTCTTTCTGTTCCAACACTATCTTTATCATTCATGTAAGAATTTTCTTCTTGTTCTCCTTGAACATTCAACTTCCTTATTACCCGCAATCTCTCCTTGTTCTTAAATTCGTCTTCATGCTACTTCTTATCGTTCTTTTTCCTTCGTACTCTTACTGTTGCGGAAGGTAAGTCCTCTACCTGCTCAGTGCTACTGTTGGATCTTCTCCTTGAATTTCTCTTCTCACGCGTATGAAAATCAAAACTGATTCCAAGCCGATGCACGCGATGCACCGACGCATTCGCACGCGCTTGTTGTCTCAGCTTCTGTGCTCGTCAATTTACAGGCGTTCCTTTTTACCCGTCAGATAGAACTCACCCCCCACCCCTCTCCTCAGCCCAACCGCCCACGCGCCGAGGTGCTTCGGAGGATCCTCCATTCGGCCGCCCTCCGGGTTAACTCTCTCCGCCGAGGCTGTCGCGGGGGAGGGAGGGGGTGCTTATCTCCTCGCCGAAAGGCTGCCTTAATCGTGGTTTAGATGGTGCGCCTGGTCCTGTTTGGTTGGTGCTTGCTGCTTCCGCGTACGGCTCCAGAAAGCGCTGGTAGAAAACCATCGCTTTCTGAGGGCGTTGAGAAAAATTATTTCATGTAGTTTTCAGGTGTTTATCAATGTGTAATATTTCAAATTACTGTTAATCATTATGTTATCAGTGAGTAGGAACAAATTGTTTGTTCTCTGGCCTAAGTATCTTTCTTCGGAAGTTTTACATGAATTATATAACGTTTGTATCTGCTTTTAAAGTATAATCGTGGTACATTTATATGAAGCAATAATTTAATAAATGTAAAAATACAATTATTAAAATTTTTGTTTAGCAAAACTTCAAATTAAATAGTGGTATTTTAGAGTTTATCATTAAATCGTTCAATGTGTAAAAAGATACTTTTAAAAGTATTTGATAACTCATGCAGCAGGAATTCTAAATTTGATGTTATTTCTGTTTTGTAGATGCGCAATTTTAACAAATTTCGAGTCCCTATCATTAAAACTTTAAAATGCAAAGAGTTACCATCGCATTTGACTTTTTACGTTTAACAAGTAATTACGCATGCCGGCGGTCAACTACACTTTCTTTAGTTATTACCGCAACACAAAAGCTCTAACCACGTCATACGCGGGCCTGCCGGGATGGATAGCCCACGGAGTTTTCTGCCGATCCCTTACCCTCCCTCCCTCCCCCGCCCTCCATCACCTGCCAGCGCGCGTCTGCCGCGCCCTGGGACGCCTGGAAATCTGCGCCGCGTAAAACAACCGCTCGACATTTACCACCCTCGCTGGGCATTGGGCCATTCACGCCGCGGCCGAGACGGGCCGGGCCGCAAGCGGGGCGGGCGGGGAAAGAGGCGAGGGCGGATGGGCTGAAGTAGGGAATGAGGCCGCTGCGTCGTCCCGCTGACACGTGTCCGCCCCGCAACCGCACCTCTCCGCTATGCATCCTGTCTCCTTCCCCCCTTCTCCCACGACTTTCTACGTGCTCGATTCCACTGGTTCCGCTCCCTCCCCACTGTCGACCCGCTCCCGTCCTCCGTCACCGCTTTCCGCCGCCCGCTCCCGTTTTACGCAATCCGCTCTTCCCTCCGATGCCCGCTCCGATATCACCTCTACCCTCCCCCTCTTTTCGCCTCCCTATCACCCCGTTCCGCCCAAAACCCCGCTTCGGCCCGCCTCGCTCGCCTGCCCCACTTCAGACCCCGCCTCTCGGACGCCAACCTCGCTCCCGGTCCCAGCTCACGTCCCACTCCGTTCTCCTCCCCCGTCTGTCCGCTTCGCACGGCAGTCCCGGATTCGCCCTCGATCCTGTCCCTCTCCCATCCCCGCTCCCGTCCCCGCTCTTGCTCTTGCTCTCGCTCTCGATCCCGCCCCCACATCTCCACAATTCCGCCTACCTCTTCCGGCACCTTTCAGTCTACTTCCGCACACCTCCCGCTACTTCCTCGTGGCTCTCGCCTGCGCTACCCACCCCTCGCCAATGCCGCCTCCCTTCCGCCACTAACCCGTATCTCCCCCCTCCCACTTACCCCGACTCGCCGCCGTCACCCTCGCCGCCGTCCCCGGCCGCAGCTCTGCGGGCGTGTTGCGCCACTTTCCATTCGATCTCGTCCCGCGGGAATCGAACCTCCGCTAAAAGCAAGGCGTCTGCGATAGCGGAGCTATTTCTGGCCGCGGAAAGGACGAGCTCCGGTCCACTGTAGGCCAAAATGCACATTTTGACGCGAGTTGAAGATATCTTTGGAGGAGGGACATTTACAGGCTTTTGTACAAGTAGTATTTCGTTTCACCCATCAAACCTGCAATGCCTTTTGGTATTAATCGTTAAATAATCGCGTTATAATTCATACACGGTAGCATTATGAGTACGCGAACTTTTCATTTTAATCACTAAATACAAGTAAAATATTTAATAAAAATGTGATTTTGGAGCTGTTGAATTTATTGCATTCTTTAATAAAATATTGAGTTTATTACTTAGTGTAATTTGCGTAGAATACTTTTCGCGTGGTTTGTTGATTTTTTTAAAAAGTAGGAAGTGAACAGGATATTGAGGTGATACCAGTGAAACTAGAATATAATACACAAAAAAATAAGGCTAATAAATGATTATAAAGTTAAATTTTAAATAAATTAAGGCATCTGATGCTTGTTCAACTACCAGTGGCAACGAGAGTGTCGAGCCGTATCTCAATCTCCTTTTGGGGGGATGAAAGCTCTGCCCGTAAGCACACGATTTATTTCAACGACTTAAGTTGAGAAGTAAAAATAATGTAAATAAATATAAAAAGAATTTGCATTTAAAAATATACAAAATTATACAGTAGATATGAAATAAGGAGAATAGTTTATAAATCTATTTTATCTTCTGCAAATTTACAATCTTTTCAACGTAGAACATTTAGCAATGGGTGTCAACATTTAGAAAAGTAATAAATAACTTTTTATGTTGGTTAATATATTTTTTTCTTTTAAGACTATATTTGTTGACTATTGCCCAGCAAGATACTTAATAACTGATTAGTTTGCTCGTTCAATTTATTTCGTTTTTTTTCACTTACCTTGATGATGAGATCGAGTAGCTGAGTTATGTCGAGGTCATTGTAAAGTGTTTTGTTTGTCACGAACCACAGGGCGTTGCAGATACTTCTCAAAGTTAGTTTTGAATCTTTGGAAAAATTTCTAGATTCCATAATATCAGCAATGTTGGGTAAGTTATGTTGAGGGTCCTGACAAAACACCATAACTCGAAACCATAAGTCCCTGTCGATGACTTGTGAATTGGGACTATGTTGAAAATGAAAGTTTTGATCTACAGTTGATGAACCATGACAATTTTAATATTTAAGTTGTGCTTATTTCCTCTTAGTTTTGTCATGCGTTTTCCAAGTTTGTACAGAAATGAAAATGGAAGATTTTTTTAATTCTCCAATACGCCTAATACTCATTATAAATATGACTTTTCTCCAACTTCTTTGGCTTTTAAAAGCAGGTAGCATTTTGTCCACGTCAGAGATCTCACCTAAGTTTTAGGCCCACCCAATAGAGAGCTGGAGTGTCATATAAGACATCGAAAATTATTGAATTTAACAAAAGAATAAATAATCTCTAATGAATGTACAATAAAAAGTTAAATTACTATAAATAATGGTACGAAAAGCTGATCAGATGGCTGAGATCGCTAAGACAGTAGTGTCGTAGCCGTCACGGACCAGAACATCGCGGGTTCGAGTCCCGCTTCAGGCATGGTTGTGTTGTGTATGTCTGTATGTGTATGTCGTCCTTTCAGCCCTCACTATCATCTTTATTTCATCTTCTATACCCCAAGGCTATCAACCCTGGAGATAAAATCGGGTCTAGCTAAATCCCATGACAAATTAAACACATCTGCCACCCAGGTAATGTTACTGAGCCCCGGTAAGTGGGGTGCATGCACGCGTGGTCCAAGTCAGCCTATTCGCGAGCAAAAAAAATGTACGAAAAGAGATATGAAGATATAAACATAAACGATTAAAGAAGAACATTCTTAACGTAACATTGTTGAATTTAAATGATTGAATAATTTGAATAAACGTATTTCATATCTCAAGTGTCATGTCATTGAAACTCGTTGAAATATTGAACGTTTCATATAATTTAAAGAAACGATTCCAGGAATTTGAAGACGATGAATTTTATATACGAAGAGAATAATTGCATGTTTTGTGTTTGTAAAGGTTTCCTTTTTTGTTGAGGTATACGTGTTTTGTCATATTAAGAGATTGTAATTGGTGTTTTTAAAATTTAGTGGTTTGTGTTTTTTAAGATATGGTGTTCCTATTTTTAACGATACTTTTAATTTGTTTTTAATTATTAATGTGTTGTAGGGTTACACTTGCTTAAGTTTTTAGTTATTCATTTTTTTATTTTTTAATTTTTTTTTCATTTGTTGTTGTTGTTGGTTTGCTTTTCTGGCTTTTTTTTCGGTTGAGCCACTGTGCGGCGCTCGCGGAGGCTAAGAGGCGGCCGGACCGCGTTGGATGCGTGGTTGGGAGATGGGGAGCGAGCCGCCAGAGGGGGAACGAGATGAGGTGTGGTTGCGCGAGATTGAGGTGCGGTGATATCGTACGCGTTCTTTGCGCAACGATAATGAGTTTGAATAGAATGGCCCACATAAATAGCGTAGGTTTCAATGTTTTGGCGGCAGTGAATATGAATAAATATAGTTTCTTTGTGACAATACTAGAATATATTTAAAAATAATTCAATGCAGTGAAGTTTGATACTTCGCATCGTATTCTGTGACGAATATTTATTCAATAATTAAAAAGTAAAATTTACAAGAAGTAATTTATATAATAAACTGTTGTACTGAATTATGGGGAGATTATGCGGTTTGATTCATAATAAATTGAAACATTGATTGAGAAAAGTCAAGAAGTGAGAAGATAGAAGAAAATATCTGGCACGTAACTTGTGGAAGATTATTCATTTTCAGAAGATAAGCGATTCATAATTTGGAGTGAAGTCACTAGGGACTCGAAAATAGGTATACATTTGGGAAATGTATACATAAATGTTGAGATACTTTAAAGAAAAGCGTACCTGTCAATATTTCTGTTGGAAAGATATCTTGGCAAGACATTCAAGAAAAATGAATTCTTCTGAGTATGTCTTTACAGGCAGGACGCTTTGAATGGAAAAAATTTGATTAATAGAACATTATTAAACGTCGCAAGAAAGCATTTTTTAGACAAAAATATAACTATTGAATTCAAATTTGCACTCAATGTCCGTTGAGTAAAAGAACTTTAAAAATAAATCGTGGTGGTAAGTAAAATTGTATTATTCAGAAGAAACAAATGGCATGTTCGCTGTTTAACACGCTACTAAAGCAACTTGTAC
Source organism: Gryllus bimaculatus (assembly GCA_017312745.1). NCBI lineage: Eukaryota > Metazoa > Arthropoda > Insecta > Orthoptera > Gryllidae > Gryllus > Gryllus bimaculatus. The sequence continues at coordinate 725,682 of BOPP01000072.1, read as the reverse complement.
TATATTATTTTGCCACTTCTGGTTCATGTATGAGATATAATTGAAGAAAATCTCTGTTTTGTTTTTTTTGGTTTTGAATGAATGAGGTTCTTACATTAGATTCACAATATTCCACTCTTAATTTGCTACATAATTTATTCAATGACGTATCTTTGAAAATAAACTGATATTGTGAATTTCTCCAGATTTTGCGTCTGTTTTTATAGTTTTTAGAAAGCAGAAACTGTATAAATATTTTTCAAACTTTCTCATTCCGCAAATTAAGTTACTCAATTAAACTAACAATAATGCTTAATTATAGAAAGCTTTTTTAATCTATATTTGTCCTCATTTATTTCAATCTATAAACTCTAAATTATCGTTTAATTTTGTTATTTGTAATAATTCCTAAACTTCTAGAATTCTTTTATTAATAAACTTTGATATATTAAATAGGTATATTCGATATTTTAAATGCGGTAAAGCGATAGCATAATAGCTAATTTCACAACTGTAGCGACTATATGTTGTGAATTCACTATTATTTTTATGACAGATCCAAAATATAGAACCATTGTTTGTGTTGTTAAAAGGGTGAATATCACCGCAACAATGTTGAGATTAACGATTGTTTGGATCAGAATGAAAAAGCATCATTATAACAGACGATAAGTTCTCTATGGATAAATCTATGCAAATATCCGCGTCAAGGCACGCTCGTGAACAACTAAAACAGATCGAAGATCAATAATAAAAGTTAACAATAAATCAGAGTTAGAAGGTGAATAAATATTATCGTTATGTTTTGCTGAAAATACATTATAAAGATCATTGAGGTATTCCTTTATTTTTATATGATTTTATAATCTTATTATTCAATCTGGTGAAATGGGTAACTTGATTCAAATATATGTTTGTAACATAAAAATAATGCAATACTTAAAAGGAATATAGTACTATCGGGGCAAGTAGATAGGGCAGCATGTCGGATTTGAGGACGAAACAAAGAACGACGTTCCCCGACAGAGGCACGGCGATAGTTGCAGGGCTGAAATGAGTGTTAAGGGAGTCCGCTCGGTTGTGAAGATTTCTCGGGCTTCAGTGAGCCGAATTCGAGGGCTGTTACATCAAGAAATGCCTGTAAAAAAGTGGGAAGGAGGGGAATTCCTCTGCGATCCTGCGTGTACTGGATCCTCGCCTCGTTCGCCTTAAGGCGAATTTTCCTCTTCTTTCCAGATCGGAACAGGAAGGACTCCCATCAACCAGCCCTCTCGTGTATTATATCCTTATTTCCTCTTTTTCAGGGAACGATGAGGTTCTCTCACAAACGCCCATGATTCCGGCCCCCTCACGCGGTGTTGTCTTGGCCTCAGTTCTCCTTTTCCTGCTTCTGTTTTGGATGTTTGCATTCGGACAGAGCTATATCTTCTGTATTGGGAAACATATTTCATAGGCTATAAATAATCTAAAAGGCCGGGTGTTTTTAAACCGCGACTCTTCCATCTCGCTACCTTCAGAAGCTTTACGTAAAAGTATTTTTAGCACCATAACCGAATTTAATAGAAATAAGGTCTAGGATAATGATTTTCTATTTTTTTTCGTTTTAAAATTTAACCTAAGTAAATGAAAATCTTTGAAAAAGAAAGTCATTGGCTTAACTAGAATAATTTTGTACGTTATGTTAAAAGATGCATCTCTTCTAAAGAATTGTGCTCAGATGTTGATCGAAATGTTTGGCTAGATGAAGAAATAGTACTGAGACTGCATATCGTACAATCCCCACGTAAATAATACACTATGAATTATTTGACGTCACATATTATAGAGAGAAATTCGCCAAATATAATTAAAATTAAAAGTTAAAAAAGCGTGAAAACCATATGCAGTTCAATGAATTGAATACAGAGAAAGGATAAAAAAGGGAAGAAGAAATCGATCGAAGCATTGTAAGAACATTAAACCAAAAAGAATCAAAGAGAGAAATGTTCAGGTGAGCGGTAGATTAATTAGAAAGAATGGAAGCTAGACTTTTTCACTGGGCTCCCCTTGCGGGAGTGGTAGCTTGTGAGAAGGCTCCAAGGCAGGAGGTGTCTTGTTGCTCGGATCGCCTATCGCAGCGGGGGCGGCGGCGAGGCGGGGCAAGGCCGGGGGGCGGGGGAGGGGGAGGGGAAGGGGGGGTGGCGGGGCGGGAAAGGCGGGTGGGAACGCCGCGACGGTCGCTGGGTGGCGTGCGAAATGCGAGCGAGCGAGCGAGCGATCGCGCGGGTGATGGATGGGCGGTGGCGGAACCGCGCGATTCATTCGCCCCGCCCAGCCCCTCCGACGCCCCGCTCACCCGCTCCCGGCCGTGCGCCGCATCGCCCGCCGCTGCTCTTTTCGATGGTATGCGGCGAGCGTGAGCTGCGGTACGCCAGGCCCAGTGCAACGTTCTCCGTGTGTCCCCAACCCGGCGAACTGCCTGTTTCATGGCATGGCTCGGAACTGCCCACCGGGCTGCCAGTAGTTTTGCCGGCCCCCGGCAATTTCCCCTTTAACGTATCTCCGCTTCGTTCTCTTTCGACGTTTCGCGTCCTCTCAGCACTGGTCTAATAACTATAGCTTTCGTTGTTTCTGGTTTCTTTTTCTACATTCATTGTCGTTTTCGGTTATTAGTGTTTCTAGCCCACCCCTTATCCGTCTTTCTGTTCCAACACTATCTTTATCATTCATGTAAGAATTTTCTTCTTGTTCTCCTTGAACATTCAACTTCCTTATTACCCGCAATCTCTCCTTGTTCTTAAATTCGTCTTCATGCTACTTCTTATCGTTCTTTTTCCTTCGTACTCTTACTGTTGCGGAAGGTAAGTCCTCTACCTGCTCAGTGCTACTGTTGGATCTTCTCCTTGAATTTCTCTTCTCACGCGTATGAAAATCAAAACTGATTCCAAGCCGATGCACGCGATGCACCGACGCATTCGCACGCGCTTGTTGTCTCAGCTTCTGTGCTCGTCAATTTACAGGCGTTCCTTTTTACCCGTCAGATAGAACTCACCCCCCACCCCTCTCCTCAGCCCAACCGCCCACGCGCCGAGGTGCTTCGGAGGATCCTCCATTCGGCCGCCCTCCGGGTTAACTCTCTCCGCCGAGGCTGTCGCGGGGGAGGGAGGGGGTGCTTATCTCCTCGCCGAAAGGCTGCCTTAATCGTGGTTTAGATGGTGCGCCTGGTCCTGTTTGGTTGGTGCTTGCTGCTTCCGCGTACGGCTCCAGAAAGCGCTGGTAGAAAACCATCGCTTTCTGAGGGCGTTGAGAAAAATTATTTCATGTAGTTTTCAGGTGTTTATCAATGTGTAATATTTCAAATTACTGTTAATCATTATGTTATCAGTGAGTAGGAACAAATTGTTTGTTCTCTGGCCTAAGTATCTTTCTTCGGAAGTTTTACATGAATTATATAACGTTTGTATCTGCTTTTAAAGTATAATCGTGGTACATTTATATGAAGCAATAATTTAATAAATGTAAAAATACAATTATTAAAATTTTTGTTTAGCAAAACTTCAAATTAAATAGTGGTATTTTAGAGTTTATCATTAAATCGTTCAATGTGTAAAAAGATACTTTTAAAAGTATTTGATAACTCATGCAGCAGGAATTCTAAATTTGATGTTATTTCTGTTTTGTAGATGCGCAATTTTAACAAATTTCGAGTCCCTATCATTAAAACTTTAAAATGCAAAGAGTTACCATCGCATTTGACTTTTTACGTTTAACAAGTAATTACGCATGCCGGCGGTCAACTACACTTTCTTTAGTTATTACCGCAACACAAAAGCTCTAACCACGTCATACGCGGGCCTGCCGGGATGGATAGCCCACGGAGTTTTCTGCCGATCCCTTACCCTCCCTCCCTCCCCCGCCCTCCATCACCTGCCAGCGCGCGTCTGCCGCGCCCTGGGACGCCTGGAAATCTGCGCCGCGTAAAACAACCGCTCGACATTTACCACCCTCGCTGGGCATTGGGCCATTCACGCCGCGGCCGAGACGGGCCGGGCCGCAAGCGGGGCGGGCGGGGAAAGAGGCGAGGGCGGATGGGCTGAAGTAGGGAATGAGGCCGCTGCGTCGTCCCGCTGACACGTGTCCGCCCCGCAACCGCACCTCTCCGCTATGCATCCTGTCTCCTTCCCCCCTTCTCCCACGACTTTCTACGTGCTCGATTCCACTGGTTCCGCTCCCTCCCCACTGTCGACCCGCTCCCGTCCTCCGTCACCGCTTTCCGCCGCCCGCTCCCGTTTTACGCAATCCGCTCTTCCCTCCGATGCCCGCTCCGATATCACCTCTACCCTCCCCCTCTTTTCGCCTCCCTATCACCCCGTTCCGCCCAAAACCCCGCTTCGGCCCGCCTCGCTCGCCTGCCCCACTTCAGACCCCGCCTCTCGGACGCCAACCTCGCTCCCGGTCCCAGCTCACGTCCCACTCCGTTCTCCTCCCCCGTCTGTCCGCTTCGCACGGCAGTCCCGGATTCGCCCTCGATCCTGTCCCTCTCCCATCCCCGCTCCGTCCCGCTCTTGCTCTTGCCTCGCTCTCGATCCCGCCCCCACATTCAAAATACGCCTACTCTTCCGCCGATTTTCAGTCTCTTCCCCACATCCGCTACTTCCGTGGTCTCGCCTGCGCTACCACCCCTAGCCAATCACCTCCTTCGACTCCCGTATCTCCCCTCCTCCCTTCCCGATCGCCGCCGCACTCGCGCCGTCCCGCGAGCTCTGCGGGGTGTTTGCGCCAACTTTCCATCGATTCGTCCGCGGGGAATCGAAACCTCGCTAAAAGCAAGGCGTCCTGCGATAGCGGAGTATTCGGCGCGGGGAAAACGACGGGGTCCGGTCCTGTAGGCCAAAATGGCACATTTTGACGGAGTTGAAGATATTTTGGGAGGAGGGACATTTATCAGGCTTTTGTAGAAGTAGTATATTCGTTCACCCCATCAAACTCTGCAATGTTTTGGTATTAATCGTTAAATATCGCGTTGTAATTCAATAACGGGTACTATCTATAAGTACGCGACTTTTCATTTTAATCACTAATACCAGTAAAATATTTAATAAAAATGTGATTTTGGAGCTGTTGAATTTTTGCGATTCTTAATAAAATATTGAGTTTAAATTATTAGTGTAATTTTGCGTAGAATAACTATTTCGCGTGGTTGTTGATTGTATTTAAAAGTAGGAAGTTGAATCAGGATATTGGAGGTGATACAGTGAATACTAGAATATAATACACAAAAAAAGGCTAATAAATGATTTATAAAAGTAAATTTTTAATGAATTAAGGCTTGATGCTTGTTCAACTACTAGTGGCACGAGAGTGTCGAGCCGTATCTCAATCTCCTTTTGGGGGGATGAAAGGCTTGCCCGTAAGCACACGATTTATTTCAACGACTTAAGCTTGAGAAGTAAAATAATGTAAATAAATTAAAAAGATTTTTGCTTAAAAACATATACCAAACTTATACAGTAATATGAAATAAGGAGAATAGTTTATTATCTATTTCTATCTCTGCAAATTTTAAATTTTAACGGTAAGAACATTTAGCAATGGTGTCAACATTTAGAAAAGCAATAAATAACTTTTTATGTTAGGTAATATTTTTTTTCTTTTAGACTATATTTGTTGACTATTGGCCCAGCAAATACTTAATAGCTGATTTAGTTTTGCTCGGTTCCCACATTTCTTTCGTTTTTTTTTCACTTACATGATGATGAGATCGAGTAAGCTGAGTTATGTCGAGGGTCATTGTAAAGTGTTTGTTTGTCAGAAAACCACAGGGCGTTGCAGATACTTTCAAAGTTAGTTTTGAATCTTTGAAAAATCTAGATTCCATAATATCAGCCATGTTGAGTAAGTCTATGTTGTAGTGTCCCTGACAAACCCCATAACTCGAAACATAAGTCCCTGTCGATTGACTTGTGAATGGGACTAATGTTGAAAATGAAGTTTTGATGTACAGTTGATGACATGAATTTCAATATTTAGTTGTGCGTATTTCTCTTAGTTTGAACATCTTTTCGATTGTACAGGAAATGAAAGAATGGAAGATTTTTTAATTTCATACGCCTAATACTCATTATAAATAATGATTTATATCCTACTTCTTTGGCTTTTTAAAAGCAGGCTAGCATTTTGTCGCACTGCCTGAGATCTCGCCGAATTTAAGGCCCACCTAGGAGAGCTGGAGTGTTCATATAAGAATCGAAAAATATTGAATTTTACAAAAGAATACATAATCTCTAATGAATGTAACAAATAAGTTAAATTAACAATAAATATGGTAAGAAAGCTGATTCAGATGGCTGAGATCGTTAAGACAGTAGTGTCAGACAGTTCCCGCTTCAGGCATGGTTGTGTGTATACTGTTGTATATGTATGTGTCTTAAGCCTCTAGCTACATCTTTAATTTCATTCTTCTATACCTCAAGGCTAACAACCCTGGGGATAAAAATGGATTTCTAGCTAAAATCGCATGATAAATTAAAACAACATCTGTCACCCAGGTAATGTTCACTGAGCCTCGGTAGCTGGGGTATGCACGCGTGGTCCATAGTCAGAACTATTCGCGCGCACAAAAAATGTACGGAAAAGCGATTATGGAAGCATATAAACATAAACGATAAAGAAGAACATTTCTTTAACTCAACGTTGTTGAATTTAATGATTGCAATAATTTGAATAAACGTAATTTCATACTGCAGTGTCATGTCATTGAAACTCGTCGAAATACTTGAACATTTCATTATAATTCAAAGAACAAGATTCCAGGAATTGGAAGACGATGAATTC
>BOPP01000072.1:696032-718865 GCA_017312745.1 Gryllus bimaculatus | reverse complement strand
TATATATATATATAGCGACACTACATTTTTTGATTCTATAATTCTTTTTGCCAGGGGAGCAAGAAATAGTTTCAAGAATACAAACGCTCATGTTTATTACATTTTTGAATTTCAGGTATTATGACGTTTAAGAGTAGAGCATGCGAAAGTTTAACTTTGAAGGTATGAATTTTTCCATTCATAAATAGAAGAGGGCTGGACATAAAATATGGCAATGAGGAAAATAAAAAAGTACTTGCGAACTAAGAGAGAGCAATAATTTCATTGAAATTAATATATTCTCGGTTTTAAAATTTTTTTGGCTAATTCTAATATTTTATATATTATGGATGTAAATCTAAACCCTACTGTAAAATTTATTGTCACGAAGTGTAAATTTTTTAAGCCACTGGGATCCAAGCTTATCCAGCTCGGGACCTTCTCTTATCCAGACAGAAGCCTGGATCTGCTGCGTAACAAAATGTTGCATAAAATATGCTGCGTAATCAGCTGGATAACGGAAAATTCCATCCGTCAGGATAACAGAAGTTCTCGAGTTGGGATCAAGTATTTACACTTCGTAACTGTACCAGTAATGAAATGTCATACGTTAATACTGTTACATTACTTTGATTCAATTATTTCATTAGACAAAACCCTCAACTGATCGAAATGTTAATTAACAACACGTGACTCAATCTCGTTTTGGTCTTCTTCTCTCTTAATTCCAGTTGTATCGCGCAAATACTACTATATTAAATTCGCCATTAAAAGAAATAGTTTATGTTACGAGTCGGCGTGTGAGCGCCGCTGTTCGCCTCGGCGCAGACGCTTCACGGCCGAGCGCATCACCGCCCTACGAACGGCTTCATTTGGGTGGGCGGGGGAGGGGGCGGCCAGGGCGTGGGCCGGCCCAGCGGCCAGACTCGCTGACGGGCAACTAAACACCGCTCCGCACCCTGCCCGCAGCCCCGCCGTCGCCTAGCCTTCCCCTCCGCCGCTCCTTGCCGCACCCCACCGCTCCCCGCGGCCGTCACCACTATTAATCACGTGGCGCGTGATGGATGCGGTGGCCGCCGCGCGAAGGAGCGGGGAATCCCCGACGCGGCGCGCGTGCTCTGGCCGCCCGCGCGGGAACTATCGTCCCCCTTCCCCTCCCCTCCCCCAGTCGTTCCCATTCCCCTCTCCGACATCCGCCCCGGTCCATTCTCGTGGCCGGTCATCGAATGTTTGACGCCGGCGATGTCCCGGATTGTGTTTGAAGGGCGCGGTGCGCGGATACCTTTGTCACTTTGTTCGCGCTCTTCGCTGCGGGATTGCAGCTCACAATGAAGAGGCAGGCTGAAAGACAGGCTGCCCTTTTCGAGACTCATTGAACCTTTCTCTTTTATGGCAGCGGTGCGTGACGGCTTGATGTTCTCGGCGATGTTGCCTGACTACACAGGCGAGGAGAGCTCTCGATGTGGGCGGAGGCTGAATCCCCTTGCAGAAAAGAACAAAGGAAAGGAATTTGTCTCGTTCAATGGCGATTGCATGCCATAAAAAGCTATCTGATTGGAAGAAAACATCCGGCAATTTGCCGGAAAACAATCAGTAATTGTCACTAACGGGGAGGCGGGTCCAGAGCTTCATTTTGATTTCCTGATATTTCTATATTTAGTTTTTAACTCAATTTTCTTATGCAAATGAAGTCGAAGTACTGGAATGGCGTTAACTTAAAATAAATTTCGTTATAAAATAATTGAATAATGAATTCAATGTTAGTTAATAATAATAATAATAATAACAATAATAACAACAACATCAAAAATTTGCGGAAGCCGTTATCTGCTCCGAGGAGGCTGCTGGTTCGAGTGCTGCATAGACGTGGTCGAATTTGTGATTGCATCTTCACCTCTCATCACCTCTGTTCCTATCATCTCATAATTGACACTTCAGTACGTAACCTTGTCGTACTGGGGGATGCAGGTGAAAAGCTGGGAAGCCTGGAAAGATTACACATGTTAATCGTGTAGTGCGGTCAGTAAAGGCCAGTACGCAAATAATAATAATAATAATAATAATAATAATAGTAATTATAATGATCAAATGGTAGCAAAATTATAACTAAAATAGTTATGTTCTCCTAAAAAGCAATTTACAACAATACATCTAATTTATAGACTTAAAATAAAGCATTAACAGAAATGCAAGAAAACAGAAATATGGTTTACCAACCATATCTTAATAACAGTTTTATCATTCCGTAACAGTTACACGAAAAATATAAAATGCTCAAGATTGTCGTCATTAAAACAATTAATTTGTGACGGCGATGTATTCTTGTAATATTCCAAAAAGAGTTTATCATATTTCGTAACAATAAAATTTTGATTGAAAACTGCAAAGAAGCTTAATGTCATGAGACAATTGGTTTATAATAGCTTTCATTCTTATAGAGGAAGTATATTTTTTGAGAAAATGAACATTGTAATTTTATTTTATATCAGTATTTACGATGACTTTCCTACTCACGCCAAAGAAAGTGCTATAATTAATGACTGAAGAAAGTCTCATTAACGGAATTCACGGAACATTTAATGCAAATCAAGGAGCTGGGTGGCGGAATTGCGAGGATACTGTTGACTTGCATTTTCTCGTCCTCCCACAACAGCGTCGGCGGTTCCTTGCTAGACGTCTGCGACCACACGTGCGCGCGTTCGGGGCTCGGGCGACGGCCGCGCCCGCCCGCAGGTGCACGCGCAGGGGCGGTGCGGGGCCGAACGAGGCGGAGCGGAGAGGAGAGGGGCGGGGCGGAGCGGAGCGAGGCGGAACGAGGAGGGAAGGGGCGGGTCAGACGGGGCGGAGCGGGGCGAGGAGAAGCGAGGAGGGGAGAGGTGGGTCGGTGCGGGGCGGGTGGCGGCGTCAGGTGCTTCCGGATCATTAGGCCCAACGGCGGCGGCGGCGGCGGCGGCGGCGGGCAGTACCGGGAGGGGGTGCGAGTGTCAGCGGCGGAGGCAGCAGGGCCAAGTGACGCAGACGTAATGGAGAACGCTCGGAATTACGCGATCGATCGGGCGACCGACCGGTCGCTCGCCTGCCTGCCTGCCGGTCGACCGGTTGGTCGGTCGCTTGGACGGACGGTGCGCGTCGGATGGACGGACGCGAACGGTAGGAGGTGCTGCACCGCGCGCGCACCCGGCTAATGGTCCCTGGAGCGGCCGCGTCGACGGCCTGCCCTCGCCGGGAACGCCACCGGGCCCTCGCGTTCCGCGTCCGTGGCCCTCCGTTACTCTACTCCACGCGCGTAACGTAATGGGCACGTGGGCGCCCGTATCATCCCTGGCGATCAGGACGCTCCGTTCCGCACCGGTATTGCCTTGCAGACCTATATGTTGACAAAATGATTCAATTTTATTATCCGCTCTTGCTCAGGCGCTCCGCTACTCTGCTACGCGCTTGCAACTTAGTGGTCATGTGGGCGCCCGTATCATCGTTGGTGCCAAGAACGCTCCGTCCCGCACTAGCATTGCTGTGCAAGTCTAAGTGATGATGAAATGATTCCATTTTGTGTGCCGCTGTATCTCAGACTCTCCATTTCAATTTCTGGGCAGAAGGTGATCGATGGAACATGTGTCAGCGTCCTGTTGCGGCACTCGGTTCGTCACTGCATCGTCAACCAGTATTCCATGATAACGTCACACACACACACACACACGCACGCTCGCACGCAAAGTTCTCATTTTGTTGATGATTTCTGGAGCGTCTGTGTCACCGTCCTGTAATAGCTCTCACTCCTTCACTGCTATTGTCACTGAGGCTTTCGTGCTAACGCCTCGCAGACTATCACATGTCGTGATTCATATGCTCCGGCCCTGCGTCATTTTACCAAAGCGTTCCCATGCACAATAGTTCATAACGCGTCCGTGTCATTCCTAGTGGCGAAGACTCTCAGTTCCTTAATGGCAACACTGCGCCTGCCTTCTGTCGACAAGCATATTTCGTAGTTTGGCGTTCTGTTTCGATCTCTGTTATTCTTCCATACCGCGTTCGCACTCGCGTCTAATGGGGTCTGAAGAATCCATGCTGTGCCCAGTGATAAAGACATTCCGTTCCTCACTGGTGACGCCGTGCATCGCTACGCGGTAATGACCTGCATTCCTTCCCTTCTCTTTTCGTGTCCAAGCATCCCAATTACTCTTTTTTGCGGATGTCACCGTGCTGGTTTCGACTGGAAAGGCATTCAGTTTGTCAATAAACCGCGTTAGTTTATTGTGTCACATGTGTTTTGCGTTGTCACAGGAAAACTTTTGATATAAGATTATATAGAATCGTTAAATAGAGAAGAGGCAGTATTATTTTTCCAAATTAATATTTTCTCCAAAACATTCACTTCTTAGAAACGAAGATTAGCAAATTCACCGCTAAGTGCATTCTCTTCGTGCTATACCACAGTACCGCAAGGTACTTCGTTTCCACTCCTCAAACCCTAGTACATTTGATGCACTCTTGAGTAAATGTACCAAATCATTCACACCGCACCTTACGTTGAAAATATTGTTGATAACAAAGTTGATAAGCTGCGAATAGTTGAAAGCGGTATTAAGTATTTTAGTCCTAAAGTAAGTCATACACAAGGTCTGGCACAAAACGTAATTAATTTTTACTATGAAATCACCGTGCTGGTTTCGACTGGAAAGGCATTCAGTTGCTCACGAATGACATTGGATTTGTTGATCTATAAGCTCTAGCATTCCGTTACCACGTATTTCCTGAAAGATGATGAATACTGGAAAGCGGATATCGACGGACTGTGTCTGGTCATAGCGTCATTCAATTTCTCGACGCTTACAAGTAGAAGTATTCTCCCTAACGCTTCCCAGCCCCTCACGTGTCATGCTCCCTGCACTGAGTCTATTAGTTCGCAAATAATACCGGTGCTGGAAAATGAGTGTAGTCCGATCACTGTGCTGGTTCCGAAGGACGCGGCATTCAGTTGCTCACTGTACGTCACATAATGACATTGGATTCCTTGATTCATACGCTCTAGCATTCCGTTACCAAGTATTTCCGGAAAGCGTATGAACACTGGAAATCGCATGTCGCCGGACTGTGTCTGGTCATAACGTCATTCAATTTATCGCTGCTTACGAGTCAAATTATCCTCCCTTACGCCACCCATACCCTCGCGTGTCAGGCAATATACGCTAATGCTCTTCATTCGTAGGTAATGCCGCTGCTGGCAAACGAGTGCTTCTGCGGCAGAAAACCGCTAACTCTGCCGGTAGCCGAACTTCTTAACCAAGCTCCGTGAAATCGAAAGCCGCCGACAACTTGAGAGATCGTGGGTGCCCTGGATGGGTGACCGTCTGCGAACTACCGAATACTAACAGCGCCGAGCTTCTTACCGATATGTAGACTCACGACGGTTCAACAATATCTTGTTAGCTAGGCCGAGTTCAGTCGCTCTCAGGGGGTGAATTCTAGATACCGGCCGCTCTGAACGGTAGTTTTCCGTGATTTCTCCCATCAACACCGGGCGTATGCCGGAGTAGTACCCTCATAAACGGGCCAGTACAGATCCTAGTACTATCAATTCACGTTAAAAAAGTACATTTTGCTTACAATCTGTCGTTCAGTGGTTTTGTCAATTCACTGCACCACTAGACCGACAAGTGGTTCCGTCTTGTCATGTTCGTTGTTTCACGAACGTTATAAACTCTTCCTGACGTGGCAGTTAGCATAAGAGTATACTCCTACATATGCAACAGCACTAGTAACAAAATTACACCAGTTGCTGTTGTATATTGATGTATTGATGTTACTACTATTACATGATGATAAGTGGAAAATAGAAGTACTTATCTTTAAATCTCAACTCTGTATTTCTCAACTCTTCTTCCTGTCACCATCTACAATCACGTGTCAAAATTTTCGGCCATGCTAACATTGTCACGCCCCGCCGCGGCAGTGTCAGCTGGCAGGACATAATATCTGCAACGGGGACATATTAAATTACGATAGTTGTCACTCAAATAAGTTTCCGATGTAGCTAAGGCCGCCCCGCATCAACTCCAGTTTTTCCATTGCCAACCTACCCCGCTCCGAACGGCCTTGCTCCAATCCGTCTCGTCCCGTCCGGTCATGTCCCGTCACGTTGCGTCACCTGGCGTCACGTCGCGTCACGTCCCGTCACGTCACGTCCCGTCACGTCCCGTCCCGTCCCGTCCCGTCCCGTCCCGTCCCGTCCCGTCCCGTCCCGTCCCGTCTCGTCGCGTCGCGTCTCGTCGCGTCACGTACCGTCTCGTCGCGTCACGTACCGTCTCGTCGCGTCACGTACCGTCACGTACCGTCATGTCGCGTCACGTACCGTCACGTCGCGTCACGTCCCGTCACGTCGCGTCCCGTCCCGTCCCGTCACGTCGCGTCGCGTCACGTCCCGTCATGTCCCGTCACTACTGCCAGTCCCACTCGAACATACTTCCCGTCAGACCAAACCAGACCAGACAAGTCAAATTAAGCCACGAGAAGCCATGCCAAGCCATGTCAAGCCACGCCAAGCGATGCCAAGGCACGTCATGCCACGCCACGCTCCACCAACCCACGTCCAGCCACGCCTCTTTACACTACAGCAGGCCACCCCACGACATGCCCCGCTACTCCACACCACGCCAGGGAAGGCCAGGCGAGGCCGATCTACCGCATGTCGTACCAGCGCAGGACAAGTCACACCAATGCATGCGAAGCCTCGATTCCCACCACCCTCTCTCGACCAACATTCGTCCACGCCCTGGTTCGCGCGGGGACCCGACGCGGTTTCTTCCACCTCCCAAAAACGGAAAGCGAGTTTGCGTTCCGTTGTCCAGCGGGTCGCCCTTATGCCCACCGCCATCGCCCACGCCACCTACGTCACCCCGCCGCCCATGTCGCCCGTCGCCCCGTCACCCGTACCGCGCCCATACACGTGAGAGACTCAGGGCTGGAGAGCCTGATGCGGTGGCATAACACGAACGCCGCCCCGCCGCCCGCCGCCCCGCCGCCCCCGCGCGCCCCGCCGCCCGCCGCCCCGCCGGCCCGCCGCCCCGACCGCCCTCCGCCCCCGCCTATGCGACACACTTGCAGCCTTGCTCTGCCCGCACGCACTTTCGTTCCCCCGCCCCCCGCCCCGCCACCCCCGCGCCAGTCTCGTCAGTGACGGCCGACTGAATGAACTCCCGGGCCGCGCGTGGACGCGCTGTCAGCCCAGAATCCCGCGCGGGCGGTGAGTGATGCCTTCCGGCTTGCAGATGCCCCCGCCCCGCCCCCGGACGCTAAATGCGGCTTCTTTTCACGCGGCCTCGTTCTCCTTCCGGCCGGCGACGGACGCCCCGTCGCTTTATCACGCGCTAATTTATCATTAGCAATTTGTTAACCTAATAATGAGGGTGTTTTTTTGTTCGATTATTGCTGTTGGAAAAGAATTTGTCTAAATTTCAACTCATCGCCGCAACTGAATTATATCAGTTCTAAAAATATTAGTTTGAATGCTTTATCTTTTTATAGAATAATTTATAATAAAATGTTTTAAATTTTGAGTTCCCAAAATATGATACCTATTGGATAGTTATCATCTCTTGATTTCCTTGGCATCTGAAGTAAGTACATATAATCATCGTTAGAAGGTCCATTTCAATTTTTTCTTCAGCCAATTTTGTCAATAAATCGTGCTAGTTTATTGTGTCACATGTGTTTTGCGTTGTTACAGGAGAACTTTTCATAGAAGATTATATAGAATCGTTAAGTACAGAAGAGGCAGTATTATTTTTCCAAATTGTTATTTTCTCAAAAACATTCACTTCTTAAAAACGAAGATTAACAAATTCACCGCTAAGTACATTCTCGCCGTTCTATATCACAATACGAGTACCGCAAGGTTACTACTCTTCAAACCCTAGTATATTTGATGCGCTCTTACGTAAATGTACTAAATCATTCAAACAGCTCCTTACGTTGAAACGATTGTTGATAACAAAGTTGATAAGCCGCGAGTAGGTGGAAGCAGCACTAATTATTTTCCACTTAAAGCAAGACATAGACAATGTCTGGCCAAAACGTAATTAATTTTCACTATGAAACCATTAAAGTCTTACATGACAGTCAACAAGTAATTCCATTATGTTAAATATTCGTCTGATATCATTCTTGTAGGGCTTAATAATCGTTTCACGGGAATGACTACTATAAAAAGACTGTATATTACACGGGATGTGTCATACTAAATGTTACAAATTTTTGTGGTATACAGAGTAGTCGAAGATGATAATTGTTTGCTAATAAACCCGTATTACGAAATCTGATATGGCAGAGTTACGTCTGTGAAGTTTGCATCTGATTCCATGCAACTCATAGTTGACTGAAGTTTCACAAGTACACGCTCTGGCGCAAAGAGATTTCGTGTACCCGCCCCTCACAAACATCAGTGCGAGGTGATTTTTGTTCGAACTAGAAGCAAATATGCGTGGCGTTGTCGTATGAGACTTCACACCTCAGGTTCCTTCGTTAAAAATTGTCATCTTCTGCTTAAGTAATCAAAGAGATCACTGCGTGGTGGACCACCCGACATCCTTTGCCGACTCATGTGGCCGAGTTTTCTAGCTAGTCGTCTGCCTGCGTATGAGCGATCTTCAAAGACATGACTCAATGAACACAAATCCTCACTCGACCTTCGAGTTACCGGCAGAGTATAGCTCAGATCAGGTTTGCGATTTCTGCGGATACTCTGACCTGGAGGTTCTAGAGTTTGAGTACCGGCGGTGGCATATTTTCGATACTAGTTAGATAGCTATGTCGATATCAGCCATTGTCAGGAGGAAAATTCTAACTGCCAGCTGTCTTGCCCACTCTTTCACTTAGTTTGTCTAATCATTGCTAAGCGAATGCCGGAGTAGTACTCTACCAAACGGGTTACGACTGCGCAGAATCTTTCCTTTTTCTTTTTATCCTCTCCCCTTACACACGCCTGTACAAACACACAGATGGATAAATTAGAGATTGTCCCGTCCCGCTCTGCGATTACTCGCTGTGGGAGATACTAGGATGGAGAATTCTCTCACACGCCGATTTGTAGGTTGACGCCAAATCTCACCGTGGATCGTCCATCTAGGGAAGACACCACCATTTTCATAAAAACATTCTCTACGCTAACGGTACTAATGACCGTAGGAGTTAAAATCATTGGTAACTTTAATCAATCAATCAATCTGAGGGTGAACGTGCAGCGTCCAACTGCCCGCCGCGGAGAAAAGGCCCCGGGTGGCAACGCAGCGGTGGGCGAGGGAGTCCGTGGGCGGCCGCCCCGGGGCCAAGCGCCCGAAAGGCAGCGGCGGCGACGCCCGAAGCGCGGACCGGAAGTTCCGCTCTCGCGATATGCGCGCGTCCGGCGATACACGCGTGATGGATCGAGGCCCGCCGGACGCCCGCGGACACGTCGGCTAATGGCTCCATCGCGGGCGACCCGGGCAAGGCGGGGCGGGACGGGGCGGGGTTGGATTGGGACGCCCCGCCGCGCGCTTCCCGCGCCGCGCCACCACGCCGCCCCCGAAGTCGTCGAGTCACGGTCCCCTGCCAGCCCTCTCTAGCAGGTCTCCGCCCATTCCAGCGAGGTCGAATTCAGACGCAGTCTGGAGGAGAATCCTAGAGGACGGTTGCCCTTATCGGGAGTTTTTTATGGTTTCTCCCGATCAACACCGGGCGAATGCCGGAGTAGTATTTAACCAACGAGCCACGAACCGCTTGCGATCCTTCCTTCCTTTTTTGTCTTGTCCACACCCCTTACGTCCTCACATATACGCGCAATACACTACCGCACAAGCTGCAAGTCTAACTAGAACTTGTCATGTTTGTGACGGTACCCCGCTGATGAGAGAACCTGGTTGAGTTAGGTAGATGTCGGATCTCTCCAGCCAGAGGCGAAACATTACCGCCTTCTCACGCGTCTAAATGTGCACTACACTTACGGGAATAATAAGTTTAGCCGTGAACGCAAACAGAATTGCTAATCAATTAGTCAATCCCATCTTTCTTCTCGAAGTGTGATTTGTTCCCTTTCTTCTTCCATCCCCTACCCATTTTCACACTCGTCCCCTATTCCACCTACACCTCGCTTCGCGTTCTTCCCAAAATTTTCCCGATGCTCCCTACCCCGTCCTCACTTTGTACACTGTCTGCCTCATTCTACTCCCCGTTCTCTCTCTTCATGCCGTCGAACATTTCCCACCCTCACTTCGTCTCTTTCTCCCGCCTCCATCCTTTACCCATCGATTCTTTACGCCTTTGCTCTATCACCCACATCAAACGTGTTCCATGCTGCTTTAGTCAACGGCCCGCTTCTCGTTTTTTTTCCTGTGCCCCCACGCCTGCTGCCTCCTCTGTACACTACTTGGGGTACGGAATGACCCTCCTCCGCCCTACGTCGTCAAGAGGCGATGCGGTGCAGTCAAACAGCCTTCTTGACAAGAACATTTTTGGGGAGGAGTGTCTCGTTAATCAATAGTATTACTTTAAAATTTTGTCGGTTGTATCTGCGTGTTTTACTAGTAGATATTATTTGAACTCGAATAAAAATATGAATGTATAGCTGTATTGACGCAACGGCAATTGTAAAATTTACAGGAATATTTAACGGTTGGTATGTCTGTAGTAATAACTAGTAATTGATATTGCAGTGCAGAATAGGTGTCACGAAGAAAAAAAATGTACTGGAATTTGTCGTGTTTGCTCTCTGAGCGTCTGCATATATAGTTTTGAATAAAATTCGATATTGCCAGGAATAATTAACATGCGAATAAAAAGAAGTTGTTAGGATGAGTATCGTTTGTTAATCTCCAATCCTGAGTAAATTATTACTTTCTACGCTTTCGCGTTTAATTTAATTTGATCTATAAAGCAAATACTAATATGAACCCATGCCTTCTGCTCATGAAATATAACTCTTTGCTCCTATGAGTATCAGATCCTCAGAGTACTGTCATGACAAATTAATTTTTTTTTTAATTATTGGTGTAGTAAATCATTTCACTAGGAAGAAAATTCCAAATATTGGATCTTCTCTTTACTGCAGCCTTGTTATCCTTTCGACTTCCTAAAATTAGGTGTAGATTGTCCAGAACCACCCGAATCTGCCGTGTATTGAAGCGAGGGGACGCTGATCGGTTCTGCCCCCCCCCCCTTCCCTTCACCCAGCATCGCGCCCGACGGCTGCGTGCGGTTAACGGTGCTGGTGGCGACAGCTGACTGTTGCGGTCACCGGTGTGCACGGAGCACTTTATTAATTATCCTGAGACTCTGCGGCTCATAAATCGGTCTTCTAAACCCTGCAGGTACCTGTACGGCAAAACTTCTTCCTCATAGCTCTCTCCATCATATACATTTTATCTATAAATTTGATACTGATACTTTTCTTATTTGTCATTATGCGGAGTGTCTCATCAACTATGGGCCTCTATCGTATTTCTAAACGGCTTACGATATGAATGTGTAGTTTTCTCTCGACAATCAGGGATCATTAGACAAATAATATACTGTAGAGATATTTTTCAAAATAATTTTCATTTTCCGGAAATTTAATCATCTTTAATTTTTTAAGTGGAAATATATATCTTACCAGCAATGGATACGAGGAATAAAATGAGTATCATATAATAGTATTTTGGTAGTAATTTGAGTGTATAATTAGATTTTCTTACATGTGATTTTAAATTAAGCATAACAGTCTCCGCATAACAGTTTCGGCGTCGCGAAGGCCACCGTAATCGTAAGTCAAAATACTTGTTACATTGAGTCGTAGGATTTACTTGGCTAATTCGCTGGCGCCATCAGCTGTTCTAGAAAAGTACTTGAGGCTGGGGCGTAGGGTGTGCGTTTTCCCCTTGTGATTGACAAAAGAAAATCACTAAATATTGTATATTTTCATATAAATATCGCCAAGAATCCTTGATTGGCCAAACGACCCATGTATCTTACCTGCATCAAGGAGAGATAAGAAAAAACCTTTACCTCTCGCATTCATAGCTTTCTTTCTCTCCTTGTCTAATGCGCAGTATCTCTTACCTGCTCCATATCTTACCCGCTCCTTCTCTTACCCGCTCTTTCTCTCACCTGCACCTACTCTTATCCCCTCCTCTCACTCTTTTTTCTCTCATCCTCTTCTTTCTCTCGTCCACTTTTCTCACCCACATTTTATCATCACTCACCCACTTCTTCTCTTTTCTCACCTTCTTCTTCTCCTTACTCACCCACCTTTTCATCTTCACTTACCCATTTCTTCTCTTTTCTCACCCACTTCACTTTCCTCACCTTTTCTCATCTCTCGTACCCACTTTTTCACTCACCTACTCCTTCCCTTACCCGCTGCCACGCGCACCTGCTCCCTCTCTCGCCCGCTGCTCCTCCTCTTCAGCACCTTCCCTCCTCACCACCCCCCTCTCCCCCTCTCGCCCGTTGCCCCCACCTTCCATTTTCCGGAGTCCACCGCTGCGTGCCGTGATCCAGCAGCGAGCGCTTGCGACGGTGGCGGCGGCGGCGTGTTACCGGCAAACCACGTCAGTGTGTAGTAGTTTCATTAATTATCCTGTCGGCCGGTGCTTTTGTGCGGCTGCACGCAGGTGCTGCGCCCTGGCGGCGGCGCCGCTGACCTGCGGATCGCGCGTCACCGCTCCACGTGACGGACTGCAGCCGCCGCCGTCGCCGCCACCTCCGCCTCCGCCGCTATCGATTCTGCGTGGGAGGACGCGCCGTGCAAATAGAGAAATCTGTGCGATGGCAGCGCGCCTGTCCGCTGAGAACGGATGCGCAGAAAAAAATGAGACTTACTAGCAGACGACTTCCATTCTGGTCGGATGGGATTGGAACGAGACTTTGTTTAGTTTGCTGCAGGTGTTTTCCAGAAAGAACCTGGCAATTGTACTCCCTGATTTTCTTTCAGAATAACAATGCGTTTTGAGAGATAAGTAACAAAACAGGTCTAAAATATGACGACCTCTGTACTTACTTTACTGTGCCTAACAATAATGACTTTTCTTTGATTCGAACCTTTGTTTCATTGAGAGATTGTAGTTTAGTTGACCAATACACTACAGTTGACTGGTCTTAAGGATAGAATGAACTGTCAAAACGTATCCGTGTTCTATCATGGTACTCCTCTTTTCGACGTAGGAAGTGATTTGCTGACCAGCACATTAAAACGCCGTGAACTGTAATTAAAGTTATTGCTTGATCAGAATACATTTTACTCTGTTATTCTGCGCGTTGTCATTAAATTAAGTGGTCGTATTTTCTGTTTATTGGCTATTTGTTCACATGGAATTTAACAATTTCCAGTTCCCTTTTAGTTTACGGACAGCTTTACTGTCATTAAAATATCTCTCAATTATTTCTGGAATAATGTGCGTCAATTTAAGTCGCCAGCCACCGTTATGATGCAGGCAGATGAATAGAGCTGCTCTGGCGATAAATTAGCATATTTTATGAGATTCTGCAGTTATTGCTCCATGTGTATTTAGAGGGACATTTAAATTTACATCTGTATAATATGAATACTAATTGTTAAATTCGGTTGAAGTATCAAATGCATAGGTAATTGAAATCTGTGACGTGAAATAAATAGAAAATATGAATTTAGAGAAAAGCATTAATCGTTTTGAAGGAATGTATTTTTATAAATAGTGCATTTACATTAATTTTAAAGTGATATATTCTTTCATAATACTTTTCAATTATTCATAAACAAATTTCGTTTGAAAATATTAGAAAAAGTTTCTCTGCAAATTCATTTTGTTAATGATTTTGAATAGTAACTAATATGTGTAATTCTACCCAACTTTTATGAATAATTTAATAGTACTTAATTTATTTGCATAAATTTAAAAAAAATATTTTTTAAATATGATTAATTATGTAGTTTATTATCAAGCATTGTTCTATGAACTTAAAAGAATGAAAATGTGTGATTAGATAGTTTCCTGCTCTACACGAGTTCGGATGTGGTTTATTGCAACTCACTGTTATGTGAACAACTGCGAGTACTTCTTAAAACATGTCACGCGGGACCGTTCCTACAAGACTAGCAAATAATAGAATATTAGAATTCGTAGACGTCAAGTGCTGGAGTTAAGTGCTCGCGGTATGTCAGCCATGAAATATAATATTTAACCCAAACATTCAAAGCAGTCGACGAATTCGAAACGTTGTAAATCGTAGAGAGCAATCTTAATCTGTATTTATACATTCTTAAAAAGAAGTTTATAGATTAAATTACTTGCTATTTTGGAAGGTAGGGTAGTCATTCATAATTTTTTTCCTTCAACAATTTCTTGTGCAAAGCATTGTTATTTGACTGTTTATAATAATTCAGGGTTGTGAAACCAAATTGCAGACAGAGAGAATAAAACTATTTATTACAAACCTAAGTACTTACAATTAATATCATTTCTGAATTTCGTAAAAATTACATTCAATTTTGTCTGCTATCTTCAATCCTCGGTTTTTGTGCAAAGCTCCACCATTCGAGTTTCACAATGCTGTGTGTCATTTTTATATGTAGGAATGTCTACACTCACAAACGTCTTTTTTACGATTGGTTTACTTGATCCTAAGAAACCGCTTTATACACATTAAGTGACACATGAATTGACTGAATCCGTGTACTGAGGGTGACGAGACGATTGTGCACTCTAGCACGAGACACCCGGCTCGAGGCTTATCAGGAAGTGATGAACATTATTAATATTGACACCCAGAAATGTTTTAAGAAGACTTTAGCCAATTATTATGTCAATGAAGAAAGTGTGCTAATACACGTGAAGAGATGCAGCCCACAAGTAGGGGAATGGCCATAGTAACGAGAAGGCTGGAACTGAAGGATGAAGTGATATTGTAATGATGATGATAATACTGATGAAGACGAAGACCATGACGAAGACGACGACGACTATGACGACTACGATGCTACGACAACGACGACTACGACCACGACGACGACTACGACGACGACTACGACGACGACGACGACGATGACGATGACGACTACGATGACGACTACGATGATGACGACTACGATGACGACAATGACGTCGACGATGACGACGACGAATGGCCATAGTAACGAGAAGGCTGGAACTGAAGGATGAAGTGATATTGTAATGATGATGATAATAATGATGAAGACGAAGACCATGACGACGACGACTATGACGACTACGATGCTACGACGACGACGACTACGACGACGACGACTACGACGACGACGACTACGACGACGACGACGACTACGACGACTACGACGACGACTACGACAACTACGACGACGACGACGACGACGACGACTACGACGATAACGATAACGATGACGACGACTGCGATGACGAAAACGACGTCGACGATGACGACGACGATGACAACAATGACGAAGATTAAGACGACGGTAATGACAATTAAGGCGACGAAGACGACGATGATAACGACGACGATGAGACGAAGACGATGACCATGAAGATGACCATGACGAAAACTACAACAGCCCAGAGATGAAAAACTAGGCTACGGAGGAGCGCTCGATCCTCTGCCCAAGGAGCTCTAATACGACGGAATTTTCCCCCGGACGCCGCGCCTTGTTGTGCGGGGCGGGGCGGGGAGGGGGTGGGCGCCGGCGGGGCGTCGCGGCCCGTCGCCCGTAAGGCGCTTACGGCTCCGGGGGGCAGTTAAGCCCGGGGATAGGTCATCCCGCCTCGCCGGCGCGGCGCGGTGCCCCGGGCGTGGCGCTCTATTTTCGTAGCGCTCAGGCGTCAGCTGTGAGCCTCTTTAGAGGCCGTGGGTTGATAGCCGCCCCCGCCTGGGAGATGCCGAGGCTGCCGTGGGCACCCCGAGGCGAGCTCACGTCGTCTCGTCGATTCGAAAAAGCTCGGTAGAAATAAAGAAAGGAAGGTTGTTGTTATGTTTTTTTATTCCATCGTTGTTGTGCTTGTCGGACTAAAACGGTTCAGGTCCACTGCTATTGTCATCTGATCGGGAGACCCTATATTATGAGTCTCGAAAGTGGTGTATTTTCGATAGTAGATATATAGTTATGACAAATTTAGTCTCTGTCTCGAGGAGAATTCAAGTGCCCCGTTGCTGATTGATAGTTTTCTATGGATTTTCAATCAACAACGATCCAGGCGAATGCGAACTTATCAAACTGGCTTCTAAACGCACGCAAACTGGCCTACAATGCACGCTAGCCTCCACAGACACACACACACACACACGCACACGCACACGCACTCTCTCTCCCTCTCTCTCTCTCTCTCTCTCTCTCTCTTTCTTAACGTACATGCGTAACACAATAATACACGTTGGAAGCTTGTCCTTTATGGGGTGGTGACGTATTGGCGGTGACTACTAAATGTGCAAAATGCAGCAAGCCCACTTGTATGAACGCAAACCGACTCTGTATCACAGTTCAAACTTCCAGGATATAACATACACTATGTTAATGACAATATTAGATGACGCACCCGAAGAAATGAAATATTCAATCAGCATTCGTTTAAGACGTATTTGCCGTATTTGGCGGTTTCGTCGTCGCTGTTGTCTTTTGTCCGGGTTCTAAAAATTTGTTCATCGGCTCATCCTCGATCTGTGCTGAATAGTGCAAAAATAGTGCTATTTTTTTTTTGAATTTGACATCTTACGGACGTTCATCGGTACTAAATAGTATTCTCTTCCAACATTCGTCGCCAGTAACTACACTTCACGGTTTCACTCATTTTAACTGATTCTGGTTGGATAGCTGACCTATCCCAGAGATTTCAGTAGGACAGAAATGGGTGGATTAATTCGTACTTCCTGGCATTTAGCCCACGTCCTTTTACATCCATATGGTAGTGATGACACATCGAGAAATTTTTCACTTTTTGTAAGTACAGCATTAGAAGAGTTTTTTTAGGTTTTATTTTATTTTATTTTATTTTATTTTATTTTATTTTATTTTATTTTATTTTATTTTATTTTATTTATATATTTTATTGTGTGAGGTGGATCAAATGCTTCGTTTGATGTTCACAAGCAATTCAATAATCTCTCAGTATTTGATCTACAAAAGTGATTTTCAGGAAAAATGAAGCGGGAATATATTGTTTAGTGGTTATTGAAAAAATCTCAAAGATTTCGCTCGGAGCTGGTCGTTCTCCGGCGAACGCTCTTAGTTCAAAAGTAATTTCTCAGAACATGTAGTAGTATTTATAGTTAAAATGTTAGGAAGAGATTCTGGGACACAAGAAAACGTGCATAGATGATAATTTCCCCCCTTACGTGACATACAGTTTTACTGTTCTTCGACTAAATAAATCAAATTAAGTAAATAAATCCTAGTTTAAAACCTTGTGATTTTAATCACTTACATGTGATATTTAGCAATCGTTATAATTTACATATTTTCTTTTTTTTGTTCTTTGTGTATACAATTCCAATATGACAGCTTTTAGGTCACATTATAAAAGTCTCATGCAAACATTACATGTGGGTGTACCATCTGCTGAAGTATGGGTGGTATTTTTCTCGAAGCGTGGGTTTATTTCATGTGTCGTTCAGAAGTGCGCCTCTGGCTCACCCAAGTTTTCAAGGCGTAGGTCGAAACATGGAAAATGCAACTTGGTAACAAGCTGTGAACTTGGTTTTTAGTTCATGGATTTCCTCTCTGCATTTGGAGACGGGAGGGGAGTTTCTTTTTATTCGATCGTTAGGTCATGCACAAAACGTAGTGCGTACATCAGTTTTATTACGGCGGCAAGAATATCAAGGAGATATAAAATAAACCACTGGGAACATAATACATAAGGGGTCGCCCATAAATTACGTAACGCTGAAGAGGAGGCGGGAAGTTTGAAGCAGCATTACGCTGCGATACATAGGGGTAGGGAGGTCACAGTTTACCTTTACGAGTCGCTGATATTTATTTTTGAAATTTTTCTGCATTTGCTGAAATAATTCCTTTAATTCAGTCTTATACAAAAAACATGATCCTATTAACAAATCAATTTAAAATATATTAAATTAAATGTTATGTTCTATAAATTGTTACAATAAATGTAAATATTTTTCATTAACGATATATTGTTTAAATGTTTTAAATTACGACGAAAATATTGAAAGCTGATCTATAGTATATTCTAGAATATTCTTTAATAAGCGCAGTTGAGGCTTCACTATTATTTTAATGAATAATACAAATACATTAATACAACTCGTTTCTGCTTCATAATTGAGTTTTACTCACTAGAATTGCAGGAAAAGGGTAAGCGTTACTTAAGCGTGACTCAACTATTAGAGGGGAGTTCGAGCGCGCGTTACCGGTGCGTTACAGGAGGGAGACAGGGTATTCAAAATACTTCAAATTTGCCTACTTTAAACGTAATTTATAGGCGCTACTTGAGCCATTAAATTATAATGCTATTTGTAAAATGATTTCATTTCTCGTATTGATTCGTTAAATAGCTTTCGTAATCTTTTAACAAAATGAAAATATTATCTATGGGGTATTTGTGTCGAAAGAGACCATTTGTACACCAATCATTTTTACGAGTACTTCAATATGAATGAAATTTTCTTTGTAAAATTTTGTCCGAAATTTCTTTGAAAATGAACATAAATGGTTTACTCAGACGTTCTGCGCTGAGTTTGCGCCTGGCTCATAATGTGATACTAAGCGTGCTTTTAAATACACATGCGTGTTGCTGGTTGCATAGCCCCTGCAGTAAGTTGCAAATTCCGTTTGCTACAGTGGAGGGGGGATTTTATATTGATTGTATACTGTGAGCACATCCATAATGTTTTTCTGTATTAATTTTCATTTATTGCGTATTGATTTAACTTAATAGTATTCTGTGCTTTTATTCCATTAAATATTTTGATTTTATTTCCTTATTTACATTTTTTTACTTTATGTTAAACATTATGATTTCTCTCTTCATATTTGGAACTCAAGGCAAACGTTTTCATTATTAACATTCATATGAACCTTAAAAAATTGATCTGATTTAGTTTGTTCCAGAATTATATATTACTATTCACATTTTTACACATTTATTTAATCTCCATTTTTTAAAACGTCGATGGTGGTATCACTAAATTCATGTTTCAAAGAAGAATTTATAAGATAACGCACTCATTTAAGAAATAAAATGTAATGGAATAATTTGTACCTATTATGCGTATTTTTCAATAGTTTCTACAATAAGCAAACTATATTTTATTAACCTAAAATAATTGTTGTGAGAGAATTTGCCATTTTAGTTGACAATTAGTAGCGAGATTATAATAAAACTTGCTTCGTAGTTACGTAATGGAAGGTCATTCTAGAAATATTTATACTCTCAAATATTGAGATTTTATAAATTATTTAATATCTAATTATTATTTCGGAAGTGAACGTTTTTTGTTAAAATACCCTTTTTGTTTTCATTAGCTACTAAATTCATAAATGGTGTCTGTTACTGGTTTACTGGGCGTGTTATGTACAATGCAGGTGAGCATTAGTTAGGAGAGATTCGAGTGCTCAATAAGACGACAAAATAGGCCACTAAACAAACGGTTGAGTATGAGAATGGGTGATCTGAGGACATTGTTCTCTCCATACAATAGCGGGTTTTGCATTGTGGAGAAATATAGCACTTGTGTTGCGCACAGGCCAGAGAGTGCTCATAACATCCAGTACTTCACATTAACGGTCACTTCTAGAGATCCAAGGGCTCTCTGCAGAGATATTCAGCATCACACGGATTTTCAGACAAAATTATCGTGGAGACACAGCCTGAAGTTTTCACAAGGTCTCCGATGCAGTTATAGATAATTTATTTGCTATTCTTCATTAGTAAATACATATTTTTTTAATACCTCACACGTTTCTATACAAATGATTTCAAGTTTGAAGATATGTAAAAATTTAAATTGCCCTCAAAAGATGCAAATACTATAGCAAAATAGTATTTGTTAATTTCCTTACTATATATTTACGTACAAAATTATAACAGTTTGAAATTCTTTCAAATTAATAGATCATCATCTACATCAACATATCATTTTATACTCAAAGTTCATAAAGAAGTACAAAAACAGATTTGTTGCAGTTAACGGTTTTTTTAAAAATATATTCGTAAATATAATAAATTAAAAGACTGCTTAAAAATAAAACAAAAGAAATAATTTCACAGAAATCTATGTACATATTCTGACAATTCCTTCAATTTTTATATAAAGTTTTAGTCAACAGGAATAGTTAAATCTAACATGATTTCACGTGCGATGAAACAAAATTCGATCAACAAAAATACATTTCGTTTAGCAAATTCTATTCCCGAAATCTATAATAAATTCCAAGGAAATTTTATGTTCTTGCCCTTGCTAATGTAAATTTTATCGCTTTCTGAAATAAAAGAAGAATACAACACGAATAGACTAGCACAACAGCGGAGTCCTGTTGGTTTCCTGTGCATCTTTTAATTAAATTTGCATATTGCGAAATCATGTCACTGCGTCACCCAAGGTCCCCAGACCCTGACAAGCCTGTCTGGCGACAACGTTCCTATGAAGTGAACTGCTGGCATCACGCACATGACAACACAGCATTAGAGGAGGCGGGCAACCGCGGCGGCGGCGTGTGAGAGGTCGCGGGGATGGTGTGACGTTCGGAAGCTTCCGTTCTCCCCTCGCGTCCCTGCGGAACACCGCGCGCCGCAAGCCACTTCCCCCGCACAGAGGAGCCAATCGCATTTCCACGTGGACACAATAAAGGTCATCAAATACTAATGGGGCATCTAGAAAATCTTTTGTCAGCTGAACGTCGCTCATTCGCTGACAAGATGCTCTCTGCAGGTTACAACATTCAGCGGCAGGAACAGTCTCAAACCTCTAGATTAGAAACGGAAACGGTGAAGATTGTGAAACTATTTTCAAGCAGAGTTACCCGATCCCCACCGCGAAGGCCCGTCACGCCACGTCCCTACCCGCATCGCTCCGCCAAACCTCTCCTCGGTTATGTCGAACAACGTGAAGTCGCTATGAAACTCCTCATCTCCATACACCACTCCCAGCCACCCCACGTCACAGCCCGCCTCGCCACACCACGTGATCCCAAGTCTCACAGCTACGTCTCGCCACACCACACCACGACACAACTCACGTCGCCTCACCACGCCACATGATCCCAAACCCTTCCCCCACCGCTACGTCCTGCCGCGGTTAATCATACTGTCATTTCAGCCAGTGTTCAACTGTAAAAAGCGTCGGCTACAAACATCAGTAAGCAATGTACAGACACATTGTTACGTACCGGGTAAGGTGGCTCAGGTCAACAACTGATGTCACTGCAGTGCGTATGACCATGAGTTCCTCTGTTTTGAGTGCCGACGGTGGCTAAATTTTCGACACTATTTACAAAGCTAGATCAAATTCATGTGCTGTCTGGAGAGTAATTCAAGCGGCTGACTGCTCTGAACAGTATTTTTCCGCGGTTTGTCCAATCTACATCTGGCAAATACCGAAGCAATTCCACAACAAATGATCGATTTTTCTTTACTCTTTGTTGTCCTATACTCAACCCTTATTCATACACATGCACTTACATGCTCAACACTACCACACATGTCGGAAGATCACTTCGGAACTTACTGTAAATCCCTGATGGGGACGTTCCTCGCTGTGATTTTGACTATAAGTCGGCGGCGGATCTCACCATTGAGCGGAGGAATATCACCACCATCCCCTGAAAAAAATACACATTGTTCTCAGGGGACTTGTCACCTTAACAGTTGTCACGCTGTAAATATGACATAATCAATCAATGACAAGTTATGCATGAGGATATTTCTGTCCACGTGGAGTTCCGAGCTGCCCACCGTGCGCGCCGTGACTCGCCGGCCGGCGGCCGGGCGCGCGGGCGGCACGCGGGCGGCCCCGCGGGATTTATGGAGATGCACTCTAATGAGCGGAACACGGCAGCCACTCCAGCTGTCAATACGCGCGCCGCCCGGCCGCCCGCGCGGCCCGCGGCCTCGCGCAAAGTGCGCTGCGCCATCCGCCGCCTCGCCTATCCGCGCGCCCGCCCAGGTGCGACGCTCTGCTGCATTCCACCCCGTCCTCCTCACTTCCCGCCCCGCTACCCCAACGCCGTGACTCCTCGCCACGCCCCGTCTCTCTGCCACACACTGCTATGCTACAGAACATCTATACTTTTTCTCCACGTGACAACCCGACCCGACCCGTGCAGCGTCGCCACACACAGCGTCGCCATCCCGCCTTGCCCAACCTCGTGCTCCGCGCCATTTCGTCTTCCTCGCACGGCCACTCCTATTTGAACTACCCGACTCCGCGCATCCGCGCCCGACCAACAACGCTCCATCGTGCCCAGAGTCGTGCCCCGCCCCACACCGTCCCACCCTTCCCAGAGTAGCACCGCCGTACTGTCGACCCCCTCATGACTGACGTCGTGCCCCTCCCCCTCGCACCAACTCCGCGTTTTGCCACACCCCACACTAAGTTGTGCCATCGCGCCTCACCACCACAGTTCCTCCGTGCCCAACCTTGTACCTGGCCTATTTCCGTCGTGCCGACCCTCCTCGCCCCACCCTTCCCAAACTAACACCGCCCTGCCATGTCCTACCACGTTCCCGGCCCCAACTCGCCCTATCTGTCTCGCTGCTCTTACGAGAACCATATCATCCCGCGCAACCTTGCAACACCAACGCTGCGCCTCCATGCCCAATCTCGTAGCCCCGTCCTGCCATCTGCATCCACGCTACCCCTCCACGCACCACACTTCCTAAAGAATCACCGCCCTGTCATATCCAACCATGTTCCCCGCTCCAA
>BOPP01000072.1:681925-692518 GCA_017312745.1 Gryllus bimaculatus | reverse complement strand
ACCCACACACGCCACCCACACGCCACCCATACACGCCACTCACACACGCCACCCACACACGCCACCCACATGCGCCACCCACACACGCCACCCACACACGCCACCCACACCCCCCTCCACGACACTCCTCGCCACGACACTTCCCACCATGTCAGTTCCCGTCTCTCCTTTCTCCACCGTGTCACGATTAATAGTGTCACTTGGGGGAGGACACTTGCTATTTCATGCCCACACATCACCTCCGCTCTCTGACCCCACAAAGTTATTCCCAAGTCATGCCGTAATATCGCTCTCATCATGTCACGCTCTGCCACTCAGGCTCCACCATGAAGTACCTGCATGCTCCATCATGCTCCGAGAGAAACGCACGTTGGTTACTGTAGCCATACTCAGGTAGAACCACGAGTTTAAAGGAGATATAGCACATACTGTTCGAACTTGGAATTGGACTTGGAACGATAGAAACGTACAAGCTAATTTAGTATTGTCTGTGCTCTAAGGGAATGTAAGATACACATTTTAAACCAATCATTAAATTGTTTTCCACTTCTAAAGAGCATCCTTAACTGACTCTGGTTTGTATAATTTTCGCAGGGAACAGAAACGTATTTTTGGAAGGTGAATGTACTGGAATGTGCATGATGTGCCTTCGTAGAGACCATGTGCTCCGGTTGTCTCAGAATAACTGCCCTTTTTACGTGAAAGCAACGTTATTCGAGGTTCCATAACAAAGAATTATCCTCTTAAAAATAAATATTTCAATGCACTCAAATTAATGAGTTTTTTACTTTTATGGACAATACATTGCCGCCTGTTTTTAACATAATCTAAGAACATAAGATGAACCCGTTTACAATGTTTAATTTGCATTGTGTTTTGTGCTTGGTTTTTCATATTCATTCAAAAAGAATGAAATTCATGAAATTCTGTATTTTTCCTTTCTTCTATGCAACATTCTTTAGTAAATATCTTACATGGAAAACTGTTATTGTATACTTATTATAAACGGCTAAATATAAAAGTACATGAATGTACTGGTATATTCAGTGGAATTGTGGGATTGTATATCCAAAGGGAATATTCTGATCATTCAACCGTAACTTCATTTCAAGGGAACTATTGTCCTAGAGTACAATTACTTCACAACATATCTGAGTCTCGTGATATTAGTAATGAGATGTTCCACTTCCATATTTAAAGATTTTGGGGTATGTTACTGAATTATTGTAAGCCTTATGTTATGTGTTTTATCTTTTGTCATGTAGCTTCATCTTTTGACTGCTTTTGTGAATTTATCAAATATAAAATACTATACTAAAATTGTAGAATATATCACTTTTAACTTACCTGGCAAACAACATTGTTACAATCAAATGAAAAAGATCAGAGTTATTTTCATTTTTTTAGTGAAGATATTTTTAATGTCAGTGTTCACATTTTGACATTTTATGCATAATATGATATTAAATAGAGTTCATTTTCTTTTTATAGGTGTGGTATCTTTTCTGAAAATTCGTCAGCAGATGTGAAAATGTACATTTGATATTTTATTTGCGTAATGTTAAATGCCTCAGGGTGAATTTCGGTTTCTTCAAAACGCTCAAACGTATCCAAACTTTTGACATTCTGAAAAACATGGAAAGGTCAGCTGCTTAATGGTAAAATACCATTTCGGGTAAAAGCAGGGACGGAGAATGTGCAGGACGACTTTATGTGTAGCGCAATAGAGCGTGAAGTGGGTAAACAAAAGAAAATTGTACAGCAGCTACAGAAGCGGAAGTGCCAGCGGTTATACTTTACCCTTGAGATGAATATCCTACGCAAGTGATGATGGAAGTGGAATAGGAAAGAAGGAAGAGGAAGCTGAATATAACGCTGAAGATCATAGTGACGTTATTGGAAATACAGGAATTTTAAAGATAAAAATTCGCCGTTTTCTTGTGCATGATTACATAACTTTTTCTTTTTGTGAATTATTCGTAAGGCGAGAAAGTAAAAAGGAGTGAAATAAAATACAAGTCTGATGGAAATACTTTGATTTCATGTGTCAGAAAGGGTGAGATGAGTGACATAAAAAAATGACAAATCGCACGGTATGCCTGAAAGTTTCTAACAGACATGTTTGGAGATGGTCGTGGTGATTATGATTTGCATTGTTTATGAAAGTTTATTGTTCCTGACATTTTTAAAAGCTTACCGTTATTTTGAAGTTACAATTAGATCGACGGCATCAATGCAGACATACGATGGTGATAGTGAAGGTGAATCCACCGCAATAGGTGGCAACTACTGTCAGGACGTAGCTAAATACCCAGCAATTAAAGTGATGAATAATTTATACGTAATGGTGTTCCACATTCTACATTTATTCTGCTCATGGTGGTTGATATCTCACCGATGGCGTTGGTTTTTAATTGCGTCATCAGTGGAAAACAGAAATGATGTCTGAAAAGATGTCTACCGCAATAAAAAGGTAATGATAACTCGTAGGAGATCTATTTTGTTGAGTAAGCGATTGTCGTCAATGTTGATTGGCCGACAACGAAGACGAATCAAACTATATTCAAATAAATGGTCTCAGTGATTTCGACTGTGATGGTGTCCACCTGCTTTCAAAGTATAATCGACAATGGTGGAATCAAGAGCTGCGGAAAGATGCTGTTGATGGAGACACACTTACGGAAGACTGTGCAACGTTAATAACGATGATGAATCGTCGGGTCGGGCGAGAGTAATAACTATCCTCGCTCGACCCGACCAAGAGCCGAGTCGCATGTGTACGGAAAGGGCCGCGGAGGCGAGGTGCGTCCGGGCGCGGGGAGGTCGAAGGGTCGCGGGGCGGCTGGGGCAGGCGACATCGAGATAGGCCGCGAACCTAATTACGCCTTGTTGACGTAGCACGGCCCGCCCGGTTCGACTCCGGCGCGGTCGCTTTATTAATCGCTTTGCCCGCCGCGCGTGTGCGACCAGGGCCTGGCAATGGACTCTGATCCTCGCCTCCTGCGCCGAGCACGCTCCATTGCGGTCGCTCTGTGCGACTGGCGCGGCTGGTGCTGAGCTCTGCGGTCGGTGTGCTTGAAGGAAGCTCCGCTTGACCCCCCGCCCCGTTCCCATTATCTTCAACACGAGTCGCTGGACTGTCGGAACCACGGGACGATCTGCTTGAATGACGATGCTTTTTTGTTTTGATGTGTGGTTCAGAGTAAATGTACATTGCGATTATGAAATTGACACACCGATCACGAATATTTTTTCAGTTCAGTATATCCTAGTTATTTATATAATAATTAACATGTTAATTTTGGAATGGATATTTCATTAATCAAAAATAACAACCTACAAGTATATATGACACAAATTTTGTATATTTATAATTTGATTTATTTTTATAAATATTTAGCTTTAACGAGACAATAATATCTCGTAAAAGTTGTATAGTGATCAAAAGTAAAAATATTATAAATATTCTAATTTTTTATTGTATTACATTACTAAAGGTCTACAACAGCAAAACTGCTGCTGAATAAAGTCACATGAAATGGTATAAACTAGCACACACATTGCTTAAATTGAAATACTCTCGTATAACACTACGCGAAAATCAAAAATTTTAACAAAAACATTCATCATAAAACTGTGGTAACATAAAACTGAAGTAACCTACCTTACACGGATTCAGAGAACAACAATTTTTCATATACCAAGAATATAAAACAAATTGCCGTAACGCAACACGTGTCGCAACACGTGACTAGCAATATTGAATGGCATGCCGGCTCTTCTTTCCTTTGACTCTTACTTTCACATGACGTCAACTTTGTCGTAAGCAGGACGCACTATGATGAGCATTCAGTCACAAAATGAGTTTAGACGAAATAAAAAATCATATGTTTTAATTTGTGCTCAAAATTCAATTTTTTTGATGTTTTAAAACTTTTGGATATCTAACAAAAACATTAATCTCTCTCTCATTCACTCGGAGACAGCATCAGTTTTCGTCGATGTATGCGTATGTTCGAAATTATTAATACACATTATAAATTGTAAAATTATGAAAACTTCCAGAAAATTTAAAGAGTAAATTTACCAGCAAGTGTCGATGAATATTGCGTAAAGAAATTTGTAAATTAGTTGACCAGCAATTATTTAGATTTAAAGACACATGTCTTCGTGTTTTTTATCTGAAAGTAAGCAACTCGTTTTGAATGTACATGTGAATGCTGGTGTCTTTGAAATGTTGGGTAATGAATGATAAAAATAGCTTAATTTGTCTTTTGTTCTCTCGTTCATGCCCACAATTCCAAGATGTTTTCAAAACTCATTGATTTCCTTTTCTTTGACACAATCTTCATTGCTATTAACTTACATGTTTGTGGACAATTGTGTAATGACAATATTCATCATTCTATAAACACCTCATTCATTCCTCGATCAATGATAACGTTTCGAGTTGTAACAGAAGTTTAGCTAAAAACGCTAAATTAATTATTTTGTAAGGGAAAATGTTAGTTGCTCATATTGCAAACGTTTTTGTTGTTTTTTAAGAAAAAAATTACAGAATACCAAGTAATAGTGGATTATTCGATATCTAATAATATTATTTTTATCATTGTTTTAAACATTACCTAGGCTATCTCCGTCAGCGGCACAATATCTTGGCTTAATCGTCTGACACACGTCTCGTCCCGGGTAGCCTAAATCATACAAATTTCGAGTGCGGAACCTTACGCAATGGTATTACATTTTTTGTATCATATTTTTTTGTTTGATCATTTTTCAATACTAATTACGCCCCATGTATGTAGTGTATTTAGGAGTGAAACTTGAATAATCATAGGAATAGATCCAAGCACAGGGTCTTAGAAGAAAAAGGTAGATTATGAAGTTGGAGGAAACGTTTGACTGTAAGTGGCAACAAGTCAATATAACATTCGTTGTATTGGCTCACATTTATTTATGTCAAAAACATTTTCCTTCTCAGTTTGTGCAGCACTTTTTTATTTTATTGAACATCAATGCACGTTTGCCCAAATGATCCATCGGAGAAATGTGGGAACAAATTTTGAAAGAACTGTGTTTTTAATTTGAACTATAATTCGTATGTCAACGCAAACACACATGTCATTCAAGCGCTGTTATTGAACGAAGATAATTTGTTTTCTTTTGTTATATGGCAGTTTGAGAAGATTGCAAATTAATCCAATTTGAAAACAATATTTAGAAAGTTTTTTTGACATTATTCATCATCTTTTATTATTGTTATTGACTCTTTGCCTTCATTGGCACGTAATTGCAAATAGATAATTGAATTCTAGGTAAAAAGATAAACTCATCTCAATCTCGATTTATAAAACTAGAAGGAAAAGTACTAGTATCAGAATTATTTCAGAAAGCTCCTCTTTCTCTACCTCGTGTATGTCCCCTGCTTTATAGCTCAAAATAAAGTGTGAACGTGTATGTATGATTTTTAAATACCGTTTTCTTTAAAGATATAACATTATAGAAGACCATTTATCAATGGAATCTGTGAAAGTCTAAATTTGAGAAATAACAAATAAATTAAAATAAAATTGACAAACATCGTAATGTCATTAGACTTTTAAAATATTCGCTAATCTTTGCTTGATAAGAACTTTCTTTCCGATGCTGTGCGGTTAATTAATTCCGGTTCGTTGGTAATTAAAGGAGATGAATTGTTATGCAAATGAACTAAAATATGCCTACTATTAGCAAGATCTATAATTGTATAACTTTTCTTAATATGAAGACGATTAAATTGAAGTAAAGAAGGAACGAGTGTCACAGTGAGTAGAAATTGCTTTTGGTTATGATCCGTGTGCAAGATTAATTTCGAGCTTGAAAGGAAGATATTTTTACGTGGTCTTGGAGAGTCAGTTGTCACTCACAAATACTATGTAATTATATATTTTTTCGATAGAAATATCAATCGTTTTGTAGGCTAAATCACCAGTACAGAATATAAAATACTCTTCTTATCAAAGAAATTGTTACTTCATTATCAACACCCAGATTTTGAGCACAAGTAGGATAGTTACACAAATGCATTAAAAATGAATGAAAAAATAATACTGTTATTTTATTATTTTTTTACTGTATGGCTGAAAGAAAATATACCTAAGGAAACAAATTGCTGTAATAATAAACGCAGTTGTACTATCTTAAGAATTTTAAAGCAAAACAGACGTGTGATTTAAGTCAGAAAAACATGTATTTATTTTAAGTTAATACAGTTGAATGTTTTCTATGAAAATCTCTGTATTTACAAAACAAACCGTGCACGTTGAATTGCAGGTGTAAATTCTTCCACCGTCCGAAAGTTCAAAGTTCGCCCTAGTGTCAACAGTTTTGTTACGTGCCGTGTATTTTCGGACCCCCCTGTATACTTCAGGGCTCTTTCAGGCGCCACTCCATTAACTCTACTCTCGCGTTTCCATGGCAGAGCACCCATTCTCCCCTCCCGCCCCCTCCCCGTCTTCCGAGCGCGACTCGAATCCACCAATCGCCGCCTCGCTTTCCCTCTGTCGCGTCCAAATTGCATTTGTACAGCGGCCGCTGAAACAGCAATCAAAAGCCACCTAAGCTCCTGCCTCCTCGCGGTGTTTGCCTCACGGCGACGGGGGCGATGGGGCGGTGACACCGCTGCAAGCGGCTACGCGGCAGGAGGGAGATGGCGGCGGAGAGAACAGTGACGGCTGTTGAATGTGTGTTAAGGCTTCAGGACGGGGCGATGGCGAGAGCATGCAAACTTGGGGAAGTGTCCACGAGGTTGTGGTAGAGATGAGTTTGTGCAAGGGGTGATGGGTTCTTGGAAGATGGCGATGGAGAGAATGACGAAGTTTCTTGAATATGCTTAAGGCTTCAGGACAGTGCGCTGGCGAGAGGATGCCAGCTTCGGGTAGTATCCGGGTAGTTGTGTCTGAGATGAGTTTGTGCAAGGGGCGGTGGGTTCTTGGAAGATGGCGATGGAGAGAATGGTGGAATATGCGTTAAAGCTTTTAGACAGTGCACAGGCGAGAGGATGCAAGCTTGAGGAAGTGTCCACGGGGTTGTGGTAGAGATGAGTTTGTGCAATGGGCGATGATTTCTTCTAAGATTGAGATCGAGAGTCTGGTGACGTCTGTTAAATATGCATTACGGCTTCAGAACAGGGAGATGGTGAGAGGATGCAAGCTTGTGGAAGGGTCTATGGGGTTATGGTAGAGATGAGTGTGTGAAAGAGGCGATGATTTCTTGGAATATGGCGATTGAAAATACTGAATCCGTGGAAAATAATAATTAAAAGCGATGGGAGAAGCATTGTGTATGTAGGAATGGGAAAAGGAGAGAGCATGAAATCTTGGAGAAGAAGTAGTGTCATTGTGAAGGTGATGAGTTTATCGAAGAGGTGACGAATCTCTGGAAGCTGGAATGGATAGAACGGGGTCGTTTCTGGAAAAGACGTCGGATTTGTAGGAAAGTCTCTTAGATACTACACAGAAGCTTGGGGATAGATAAGTCTGTGGAAGGGAGGAATTTGTGGAAAAGGAGGCAAACTTTGAAAGCGAGCACCACTCTTTGTCTATATGGAGTTCCAATATAAACGAAATTCAATGAGTATTCTACGCCGACTTTCAAATAGTAAACAATCATTGTAATTAGATAGCTTTGTTTTAAATAGTGATGTATTCATTGCTTATAGTATTCAACAATTCACATACTCTTTAAAACTCCTTTAAATTGAAGCACTTGCAATATTTTCAATCGACAATCTTTGCTAGTAGTAGAAGTACCTAAAGAAAATTTGCTGTCTTTCTATGGACTTGGGAAGGGCAAAGATTTGTTGGATCTCGGCGGAAGCAGTGAGGGGTGGTGAATGTTAGAGAGTGTGATATAAGGGATGATGAAATAACCTGGAGAGGCGAAGGCGAAAATGGTGTCAAAGATAATGTTAACATGAATCACCAAAAATATGGTTAATCGAATAGAAACACTGTGAAAACAAAAGTACTTGGAGTAAAATGTTAATAATTTAACTGAAGAACCGGCTGAATTGAGTGATGAAGATATTGCTATGGCATTACAATGATATCAAGCATCATGGTACTTTCAAGTCAAGCACTTGGCCTTAACAGGAGTAGCATAAATAATTATTTTTCTTTAACAGTTTGATCTTACCTTGTCTTCATCTTTTAAGATATATTATTTTGAGTTCAGTTTACATAACAACTCACAGATATTTAGAGCCCTGGCACAAAGAAGATATTGCCAGTGGCACTAGAGGAAGAACTGTTGCTCGAAAATTATCTTTTTATCATTGCGTAGAAAATAATGATATTTGGCGGTTATGTCCGGCTTCAAAAACGATTTGGGTATGATGGTTATATCAATTGTACAAGTCTTGACGTGATTTCTGTCGGTTAAGTACTGATTTTTAATACACACATATTTCAGTAAAGATAAGAGAAATCAAGGAAAATCTTCCCAAATTCAAGAGAAAACAGAAAATGTTTTTTTTAAAATCTGGAAGCTGAAAACTATTAAGTTCATGCTGGAAAGAAAATATAATATTACAAATAACTAAAAATAATTGAAATGGTTTATAAAGAGATATGGTTAAGGATGTAATGTAATCATCCTTAATATGTAAAATAATTGATGAAACACACATGAAGTCAGACGGATTGCATTATAATTGTCCATGTTTGTGTTGATGCTTGCAGCTGCACGTGTATTACACGTAGAAATTTCAATATCCATATTTAGGTTTGACAGTGACATGCCACTGAGACAAAGATCAAAGTTTCGACACTGCTGTAATGTGCAGATACAGGTAGAACTACCTTTATCAAATCGTTTGAGTTAGTGACAGAAATGACATAATGATATGAGTGATTTAGCGTGAGTAGCCGACCATACCAAATACTAATTTGCGAAATATTTGCTGGCACTTCATTAATGTGCAAGCCATCATCATATACGTAACATTGTTGGTATTTGCGATAGTTCATCATTTTGTAAATATTGTAAAATAGATCCAAACAAACTTAGCTTAATATTTAAGTGATATAATCGGTACCGCTTATTCTTTCAAAAGTATTTCTAATATTTATTTGAGTTAATTGAAAGAATAAAAGGCATTCATTTTTCATTCAATTGTGTTAATTAACTCGGGTAGTAATTCACCCTCATGTATTCTCGCACCAAAGATGACAAAGATATTTTTTTATTTTTTCTTCTTCTGTAATTTTAAAACAGTATTTGCGGATAGTGCATTTCCAGAAATAACTGCACGACCAAACCCTAATATCTAGGAGCAAAAAACAAAATTTTATTCTTTTACCTGTCAGTTGTCGAATTAAGAGCGGTGTTCGCAAATCGGACTTCAAGAGAAACTTTGGTAAAAACCATTTCTAAATTAGAAATTATTTTTAAAATGGGACAATTGCATTGTTAATTTAATTCTTTAATAACTTTCGAATTATTGCGTCTGCTTTAGTCTGGAATTTTTAAAAATACTGTAGATAAATTAATGAATAGTCATGATGGACCCCACAATGAGTGTTTGAGCACAAATTCGTCGTTGCTTTGCGCAACAATATGTGTGGTAGAATAATTATTGATAATAAATTATTCAGTTAATAAATACACTGGAGGCAAAAAAGAAAGTGTGTTTTATAGATTAAGCTCTTTCACATTAAATAAACACGTAAAATGTAATATATCGTCAAACGTCTTCATGTAATCATGAAACGCCTGAAAGTAGTTAAAAGACAAACTTAGTTACCAACCTTCCAAATAAAAACAGAGCTTGCTGCGACTTAGTTAAAGCTGCATTAGCAAATCCAACACAAAGAACTCTTTTTTAACCGTAAATGACTTGAAATTATTGTGTTAATCAAATAGTGAAATTGGGGCGAAAAAATAAATATCTTTAAAATGAATTTAAAATGTTCGTTGCGATAGCTGAACCGAATTTTACCCACTCTGGACGATAATTTTAACGGCCGTCTACTCTGATTGGACGTTTTCCGTAGTATTCTCGCTCAATACCAGGAGAATACCGAAGCAGTACCCGAACAAACGGCGCCCTGGACCACTCGCGAATTTTCTTCTTCTTCCTCGTCTGCTCTCTCCACTTACACTTATGTGCCCTACACTAAACGCACATGGATAGAGTAGTCGCGAGCTTAGAGCTTGCCTAAGTTGAGAGCTTCTCCCCACCCCCACCCCCACCCCGATTTGCTGGCCGGTGGCTGGTCTCATATTATAATGGTGGAAGAGCGCTACCATCCTCGGATGTATGCTTTATACTCACGGCTGTAATGACCATAGCAGTTGATGCGTCCGGAATCAACTCACTTATTCACGAAGCCTCTTGAGGTTTTGGCCACTTCTTCATCTTTTAGTGGGAACGAGCGTCGGTGTGAACGTTGACGTGTGCGGGGACGTGTTGGAGGTGAGGAGGGGCGAGGCGGTGAAAGAACGTTGCGTGGTGGAGGCGGGAGTTGAGGCGGGGTCGCAGCGGGGATAATAGCGAGGTAGTGTGGGGTGGAGCGGGACCTAGCGGGGCGGGGCGAAGCGCAGCTTGGGGAG
>BOPP01000072.1:663789-677148 GCA_017312745.1 Gryllus bimaculatus | reverse complement strand
ATTCTTCCCACAAGCGCCTCGCACCACCCCACCCCCATATCTCCCATTCCATCCGCGTGGAGGGGGCGGTGAAAAGGATAGACGCAGCCGGTATTAGCTGCCCTTGCTGAACTGAAACCTTTTCGATGTCATCTGGACGGGCGCTCCCTTTGTGCGAGTGGCATCGCGTCGCGTCGCGTCGCTTCGCGTCGGGTCGCTTCGCGTCGCTTCGCGTGGGGTCGTGTCGAGGCCGCGCGGGGGCGGCGCCGCAAAACAAGCTGCCTCGCGGCGCGCGCCGTGCGCTGCCCCGGGCGCAGCCGCCTTTTCCCGCTTCAGCGCTCCTGATCAGATTGATTTGGCGTTTGATTCGTATTGGATCTTGATAAGAAACGCGAACACTACAATTCGCATTAAAAGTTTTATTCTAGTCAGTCTCTCTAGCTTCTTCCACTGTTATATTTGTGTAGGTACTTGCATTGCTTCGCTATGGTAGTGTATAAATCAAGCACAATTCAACTTCTAAATCACTTTATGTATTGAAGATAAACTACGCACTAACTACAATGTGGTGCACTACACGTTAAAAATCAAATATTCAAATAATGTTGTGCACCGCCAGTATTTGCTTCGGACATTTTGCTTTCTAGATTGCATCTTCTATGTTATTTGAGATTATGAGTCGAAGCTGGTAGTATTTTCAAAATATTTCCTAAGATTGCACTTCATGCAAGGTTCTGAGGAAACCGCATAAAGCACGCCTCGGTGATTAGATTTGCAAAAACAACGTCCTCACATGGCGTCGGATTTAATTATTTCCACTATTTAAATACTCCTGATACTATTAAGAGCGAAGGGTGAATATTTCAGGGAAGTAGTTCGAGTAGTTTTTGCCTCGTTTTGCAGTAGACCTATCCACATTCCCTTGTACTTTTATACAGACGATTAGCCGAGTGTCCGGCGTTGTCCATCCGAATATTTATCATACGAATTACCACTTGGGCATTGGCAGTTTCCGATAAATGACCCAGCTGTGTGGTGACGAAATTTCCAATTCACAAGTCGTCTTCGATACGGCTATTTCACCGAAGAAAGTACCTACACAAAGTTTAAGAATGCGTCGTGCATTAATAATACTGTGTTCGTGCTCCAAGTACACGTGACAGTGCTTCTTAGGATTGATGTGTCGTGACCTGATATTGGCTACCAGGAAGGAGGGGGTAAGAAAAAGCGATATTTTGTAGGCTGATACACCGTCATGATTGGTATATACGTTATCAAAGCTGATGGTGCCAACTTCCTGTGCAGAATACTTTCAATCTTCTACTAGGAATCCACCCCTCCCGTTCTCGTTCATACTTCGCCACCGTTCTAATTAGATTTATTACGGCAATAGTATTGAGGGTCCTGTACTCTCAATAATTTAATGTCATCCCCTTTCAGCCCCAATTGCTTATTCCTAATTATGCCGGAGATGAATTAACCTCGTAGCATAATTTTCCAGCTTATAATTAATATGGCAGGAAATGCTTTTTGAACATTTCTTCGAAACGAATCAGTGTGATAAACGCTACGTGTCTGCGCACCAGTAAATATTGTCTAATCAAGTAACTAACCACGTTACGTTTTAAGAATTATTGCTGCAACTTTATTTAGCCTTTCCTGGCAATCTATGAAATAAACACAATAGGAATTTGTGTTCTTGCTATGAGAGGCTTGAGTTAAGTGCTCGCAAAAGCAACTCGGCAACTGTAAAACACTTGTCGAGGGCGCTTTTGGCATTGTATCAAGTTACATTTGTAAACAAAATGTACGATAATAACAAATATTTTTTAATAATAATGCAGGAATTTCTTTGATTTTAACATTATAGATACATTTTTTCATTTATTAGGTAAAATATAACATGGGGAAATGTGTGTTACCTTATAACTAGTAAGATAGAACAGAACGCATTTACAGCACGTAAAAACAATTAGGACTAAATCAAACTGAAGTATTATTCTCAGAAATATGAGTAATAGAATTGTAAAAGCAGCTCAAGAGTTGATACAAATTCAGTTAAGTTCAATAACTATTCATTCTTAAATACCACAAAATGACATTGCTGCTAAAAAAGAGAATAAAATGTTTTCTGTTTTACGACTTACGGCAATACTACTTTGCTTAATGTAATGTGTTTAAAGTGTGAATGAAAATGAAAAGTTTCTTTGAAAGAAAGTTCTATTTATCGCAATTAAAAATGTATTCGAACCTGCAATCCCAGTTTTAAGGAAATGAATATATATTTGAATGTCAATTTATTTTCTTATTCCTCTTGCACTAAGTTACACATATGTATAATTTTTTATAAAAATAAGTTCACAACGAATCTCTACGACAAACTACTAAATTTATTGATGATGTTATAACGTAATAACTGAATAAAGGAATGCAGCCTTGAAATGTTTTATCTCAGATTGGAATCATTTGTCGTCAATCATTCACACCCACTGCGATCGTCTTCTGCGCGCCTGATCTTCAGTCGCAAAAGAGCAAATGCACGGGGAGCTGTGAAAGGGGCGTCGGACGCAGCGGTCTGCGGAAAGTGTCGCTTCGTCGGGAGCTTCCGGCCGCACGTGCTCCTCGTCAGCTCGCCCCTCCCCGACCCCTCCCCCACCCTCTACGGCTCTAAGGGCGAGGGCGGGCTCGGTCCCTCGGCTGGGGGAAGATGTGTGACCTGTCCGGAGCCGGGCGGCTCGCGGTCTCTTCTGCGCGGCCGTTTCTAACGCCCTCACCTCGCCTCCGCACCCAGCCCGCGCTCCCACCTCACCACCTCCCGGTACCAGGCTGGCCCCCGTCCTCCGCAACGCGCCCCCATCCGACTCCCGCCCCGCTCCGCCCCCGCCCCGCCGCATAACCAACCTGGCCCCCGCGCCCACCTTCCCCTACACAGGTCCCACCCCCCGTCCATTCCCCATCGCGCCCTAACCGCGTCTCCGTCTCCTTCCTCGCCCAGGCATCGTCCCGCCCTGCACCCGCCGTCCTC
Organism: Gryllus bimaculatus; assembly: GCA_017312745.1. Lineage (NCBI taxonomy): Eukaryota > Metazoa > Arthropoda > Insecta > Orthoptera > Gryllidae > Gryllus > Gryllus bimaculatus. The sequence continues at coordinate 674,144 of BOPP01000072.1, read as the reverse complement.
GCCACATCCCCTCCTATCGTACCGGTGCCGCTGACCTCCGTCTTCCGCCACCCGGGCCGCCTAGACCATCGTCTCCGCCCCTTCACCCCGCCCCGCCTCGTCCGCGTACTCGCCCCCCAACCTCTCCCCGTCCCGCACCCGCCTTGTCCGACCTCATCTCGCCCTCACCCCCGCCCGCCCTGATCCCCGCCCTGCACTTGGCTCCGAAGGGGGCCTTGGCTTCACCCCCCAACTGCCCCTCCCCCGGCCAGCCCACCCGCTCAGACCACGCCCCGCTCCCCACTGTTTCTTCTCCGTCTCTCCCTCTTCTCAGCCCCCGCCGTCGCCGTCGCCCCGCCTCCAGCCCGCCCTCGCCTCAGCCCTTCCTCCTGCTTGACCCCGCTGCCGGCTCCGCCACGCCCCATCTGCCACTTCCCCACCCGCCACCGCTCAGCCCCCGCCCCGCTCTGCTATGCCCTCTCCTCGCCACCGCTCTAACCCATCCGTCCTTGTTTATGCCTCTATCACCCCCTCACCTACCCCCCTCTCCACACCACGTAAGTGTCCATTGCCACCACCCCGCGGTCATTCTTTTAACTTCTCTGTCTTCCTCCCATGCCAGTGCACCCGTCCCCGCGATTGTCAACCTCATATGGCCGACCCTCGCCCCTTCTCTCTATGCCCTCCTTCTCCCACCCGGTCTCTGGCTATTCTTTGGCCCATGCGCACTTTTTAGGGTGTAAGAATCCTGTCTGATGTCTCTTGCTTGGTCATTACCTACATTACACTGAAGTGTCCGTCTGTTGGTCTTTCGTTTTCTTACAATCTGGTCTTTGTCAACCCCCACTAATTCAAATCTATTTCATCTTCTATTCCCGTCTACTCCCACTTTCATCTCGGAGGTATCTCTTTGCGCATATATTACTTCTTTTTGACGTGTTCCATCTTTCAGAATTTGTCTCTCGATTTCACACATACTTACGTCTTCGCATTCAACGTTTCACCACACCATACCCCCACCATATTATCTCGATGATCCGTCTTTGCATTGGCCTCGATATTCTCTTAATCCCCTGTCAACACCAATATGTTAAGTCTTAAGCATCATTGCCATTGCGGTTAATGGTTGTTTCATTTATTCTTTTTGTACACGCCCTGTACCCTTTTATTTTACCCGTCGGTTGACCAGTATTGTCCTCACAGCCACTCTCGTGCTGCGTCTTTCCCCTGTCCGTCACCACCACCACCTGCCCCGTCACCGCCACCTCCGCCTCCCCTCGCCGCCCCTTGAGCTCTGATCTCGCGTCGACGCTCCATCTCTCCTCGCCGCCGCCACTGCCCACGCATCACCACCAGCCGCGCCTCCCGCAAGGATAATTTATGGAATTTCTTTTGCGAGCGCGAGGAAAGTTCTCGAACATTTTTCTCTGAGGCGCGGCAGCGGTGGCGGTGGCGGCTCGATGCATTGTGAGAACGACGAGGGCGGAGGCGGTGGCGGAGGAGGGCTGTGGCAGTCGTCAGACCCTCTGACAGCCCGAGCCGCATCCTTCACCTCCGCCGCCGCCGCCGCCGCCGCCGCCGCCGAAGCGTGCTGGTATCCTTGCAGCTACCGCATTGTTGACCCGCCGACCGTGACGGTTCCTCGCGGTTAAACCCCCAGGAAAGAGTTTTTGGTAGACGGCTTGCTGCGCGGATGAAGACGGGATAGACTTCAAGGTTACTGACATATGGGTTGCCACCGGAATTTCGATGTGCGCGTCACTCTTTCTCCTTTTAATGCGTGAGTTTTAGTGGGATGTACGATTTGTTGTTCTCGGATGGACGAAGTAAGAGTATGTATTGATTTCTATCGATATTTATGCACTGTACTTTTTCCCACTCTGTGACGAGCGAAATCTTGAGGAGTAATGAAATTCATATATTTTGATTGGTTTGCGGATTTACAAGAAAATTTCTTAACAACGTACCATTAAAACGCAACTTGTTTGGATAATTGTTTCGGTCTTGAATGCGGTCCTCAACGTGCAGAATGGGGCGGTGGGAAGAAGAATAATAAAGTCGTGCAAAAACTGTTATATTTAAACTATTGTAAATGTGTAGCATTATATCTGTTTACACCTGCACTGTGTAATTCATCAACATTTCTCAATGTGATAGACTTCTCAAATATGGTACAAAAAACGTATATTCGCGTAGCAAGACAGTGATATTAATTGCAATCTGTAAATATTTCATCTCTGTGCCTAATCATACAACTTTACTTGAAACAAGTCTACTTCGGTTTCACTACGAGACTACCCAGTTGTTAGGCCAAAGCTCAAACTAAAGAAGAGCCCCATTGAAGCAAAAAAATATTTTTTGTATTTTAATGTTGTGCTCAAACGATGAGTGTGTTGCAACAGCCAGCTAGTGTTATAATTCCGAACTTTGTACTTTGTTCTATTTCTCAATCTCTCTTGCTCCATGTTAAAGGCAACAGCAAAGTTCAAAAATTAATATTGTTTATCTTTTCTGTAGGATTCCGCAATTACAATTTCACGACTTGTTTCTATGTTTTACACATTACGTCGAAACATTTCCAAACATAATGGTCCTATTTAACATTTCGTTAAAAAGCACATCGTGTGTCTTACATTTCTAATAACTAAAGACAGGATTTTCTTGCACTAAGCTAGTCCTAAAATACATATACAATCTTGCGCTATAAAATAACCGCACTTACACAGTTTGAGGGAAAAAGGAAAGAAATATGCACCATCAAATATTTATCACAGTGCTTAACTCATTTTTAGTTTTAGTGGTTTTGTAACAATGAATCATAGAATGTTTTGAATTTTTAAATCACTTTTCTATGTTATAAAAAAATTGGAACATAAAATTAAAATTTTCCATTCCACTTTTTCTAAAGCACCTAAGAATATAAATTTCTAATGGGCGTGCAACGATTGTTTACAAAGTTTGAAAGCTTATATGAGCTTACATAAAATAAGCATTTCCTAGGAAATTCTGTCGCTGTTGATAACAAAATACGAAAAACAGGTGATTCATTTCACATTTCACCACCTCAGATTCAAAAAGCTCTCGTGTTCTCGATTTGCGCTCCGGGCGCCACGTGGCGTTACCTTCCTCGGCTTTGTTCGGTCGTTGGCACGGGTCCCCCCTCCCGCACCCGGGCCTCGCGTGTACACGCGGTTGATACACGTATTTACGCTAATAACGGTCATTGGAACGCGTGTAAAGCCTCGCTAACAAAATCACAATGCCACCACGTATCAAACCGTAAGCTCTAATTTATCATCATTATTAATTTACAGTGGGAGTTCTCGACAGCCCGATTAAACACGCAACACCTCGATTGGTTGGTGTTACAGATCCCGGTCACACTACGTGATTCGCCCTTGTAGAAGAACCACTTGCTTGATAAGCTCAGCCTTCAAGCTCGATCTTTTGAATGAATAGAAGAGAAATTGAGGAATTCCATTATGTGATCAGAGTTTTTTACTCTGAAATAATATGCCCGAGGAAGGAATTGAGAATTTGAGATTGCACGGATACACCTGAAATCCCGTAAACTTCTTTGCATTCGGGCGACTCAATTTCTCCTGCACTACTATATCTACAAGTGACGTATACAAGTATGATTGTGTTCTGCACACATATAATTACGAATATAAACAAAAGTTATGCATTGTGTATCTCGATATATTTATAAAAATAATTTTCTTAATCATATTCCACAATTTGGTAATTCGCTAATTTAAAACTAGTCAAAATTGTTCACATCGTAGGGACTTTTGTTATCAGTTATATTATTTTATTACTATGTTAGTTTATGAAAATATATCAACACAGGACTACTCATGAAATTGGAACAAATAATGTGACATTTTTGTCACGAAGTATCTAACGACAGTCAACTAGAAAATATATTTAGCAATGTAATACTAACAGTCACCTGACAATAAATAAAACTAGTGGAGCTAAAAATGGCACAGACTTTCCCGTACTAGATTTCTATTTCCTTTAGTCTTGGCTAGCTACGTATTCATTCCGACTGCCATCTATTGTCGCCCAAAGTTTGTTTGTTTTTTTTTGTTTTTTTTTTTTTTGAAATTTTCTTAATTTGTCGGTTCTGTAGTAGTGGAAAAGTAATATTGTTTTATGAACATTAAAGAACAGTAAAACCTCGTCAAAAATGGCAATTTTCTTTAAAACATGTGTAATCGTTATTAAGAAAATGACACTTAAACGCTACAGTAAATTTGAAATTTGAAGCTCTTTGCAGAACATTTTTGAACTTTCTAAAAACTTCATAAGAAGTCATTTGAAGCACTTTAACTCGTGAATACAATAGTGTTTACAATTTGCTGGAAATGTGCAAATAACGGCGTGAGAGATATTTCAAAAAGTACATTTGTGTAAGTTTTTATAACAAGTCCCAAAAATGAACTTTACATCATATTAAAGAGTGCAATTAGCACCATTCTTTCGAAAAGTTTGAAGGAAAGCTTTGGAGCCGTTTTTGATAAAAAAGCATTTGCGCGTTTATGAAAATTCAGAATTTTTAGTCAGTTTTCTCATAATACAGTTGTTTTCGAGACACTTTATATGCCATTATTTAGATCACATGTACTCATAAATACTATAATGTGAACGAATCCCCGTTAGTCTAAATATTAACGACGTGGGAAACAAGTAAAATAAATTACATTTTTGTAATTTTTGAAAAAACAAAATAATAGAGTAATATAGCGTTTATGTCATCTTATAGATTGCATTTGCTACGAAAACTTTAAAGAAAAATTTGGATTTTTAACACAAAATTATTGTTGTTGTAATTTTTTTAATTGTAATATTGCGCAAAAACTACTAAATTTTCAAAAAAATGTATATTATCACTACGAAAGAACTTACTATGGAAAACAAATTCAATAATTTCTTGAATTTTGCAGTTCTAGGAAGACGCCGAAAAACTAGCAAACTTTTGAAATTTTTGAAAATTCACAGTTAACTGAGAAACTTGGACATATGCCACCTTTATAAGTGTAATTTACTCTGTTCTTACCAGAAATTTAAATAAAAACATTTGTAGCCGTTTTTGAGAAAATTTTGAAAATGTTCCAGGGGCTTCATGTAAAGTACCCTAAAAACTAATTAGTGATTTTCAAACCCACAGAGATTCGAATCAGGCCAAATTGTCAGGCGTTTCTTCAATTTGGAAAAACGTCTTCGCATGGTTTAGGCGCTAGTGTTGTGCACATACACCAGACAGCAGGACGTAGGGTCGGACGGACGGACCAACCAACAAACGGATTGAAAAAAAAAATCTTTTCCGGTATCAGGGGACCCCAAAACTAGAATTTCCGCTGAAATCTCGAAATCGATTTTCCGTAGCATTACATAACTTTCTCTATACTACGTATATTACGCCGTACGCATACAGAGAAGTAAAATTGAACTAACAAGAAGAAATAGATGGTTATGTCTCTACGACGGACTTTATAACATCTCTATAACAAACATAACTCAAGAGAACGTTACGTTAGCTTCTCCTAAATCCGAAAAGCCTTTTATTATGAGAAAAATGAAAAGTCAAAATAAAACAACCAGCAGTAACAACTGTCTTATTATGACGAAAATACCGATCCGAGCCCCAAGATTTCCGGAAAAACAACGTTGCCCTGATGACACAGAATATAGAGACTCAGTTACGCAGTCTCCTCGCTTCCTTCTTCAGCGTTAATGGACAGCCGACAATAAAGGCAGGGAATAAGTAAGTTGGTAATGGAGAAATACAGTACTCGCGGCGGCGAGGGCGAAAGTGTACGTAACGATCCGGAGGCGCGCTGGGAGACTGCATCCTCCGCACCGCTCTGCACCGCTCCGCTCCTCTCCGCTCTTGTTAATGGAAACCCGCGACGATAAAAGCGGAGTCCGAGCAGCGAGACCCCGTCGCGCCTCAAAACTTCTCAATGCCCCCCCCCCCTTAGTGCGCCTCTCCTTTCTCTCTGCTGGCTGTTTTTTTTCCTGTGCGTCCGAGACACAGTCTTTGGCCTTTGTGCTCTCTCATACTCTCCAGGTTCTCTTTCTTCTGGTTCTAGCTTTTTCTCTCTGTGTTTTTTTCCTTTCCTTCTCTCCTTTCTGTCCTCTTTTTCCTTCCCTTTTCTCCTTTCTCTTTCTCGTCTCCTTATTTTCTTCTCCTCGCTTTTTCTGTTCGCCTCTTCTCTCCAGTTTTCTCTCTTTCTTTTGTCTCTTCTAGAACGCTCCTCTCTCTTTTCTTCTCTCATTTCTCTCTCTTTCTTCTGTCTCAGTTTACTATCTTTCTTCTGTTCTTTTCTTCTCTCCTTTCTTTCTCCTGCTGACTCTTCTTTTTTCTGCTTTCCTTTTTTCTCTCTCCTTCTTCTCCCTTTCTCCTATATCTTCTTCTTTACTACCCCTTCTTCTTTTTCTTCATCTCTCCTCCCTATTTTCTCTTCTCTCCTTCTACCTCTGGCAGAGAATACGTCTGTTCCCCACTCCACGTCCGACAACGCCCACAGTTTATGACCACATGTCAGAGAGGGAGCGTGTTGTGTAAGTGGGCTGCGGCGATGAGACTAGTAGGCGAAATGTTAGACGAATACGTCAATGCAGTGCTCGCTTGACTGAAGTTTACGTTAGATAGAATATGTTTATCTACTCGTTTGACTGGAGTTTAGATAGAATATGTTTATCTGCGGCAAAAATCCATTAGATACACCAGTTACGACAATATATGACAGCGCTCGTTTTTCACATAATATTAACTGGTTACAGATTCCTGCTCTTCCGGATGATAGTACTAAAATTTACTTTTAATGGAAAATCTAGTGAACGGATTTATAAAATTAGGTATATTTATTGCAAGAAGATAAAAAAATTGAACACATAAAGCCATACACAAATACATTGTTTTCCATTTTCTTTAATAGACATTCCTTTTTTGTAGTAGAGATTTTATTTCACTCCCTACTACTTTGTATAATATTAGATTTCATTCATTTTATATTCTTCCGGATATATTTTTACAATATATTTGTATATATTCTAATGTTTATCATATTACGAGTATATAATTGATTTACGTGTATATTTTGCGTTTAATACAATTAAATAAATGAAGAAAAATTACATATTCGTTTAATATTCGCGTTCTTTCACGTTAGCCAGAGATACCAAGAAAAATTCTTGAATTACGAATACATAGCGCAACTGTGCTTTCGTCCGAATTTTATTATAATTTATTTTATCCTGGGTATTCGAGGAGAAAACGTTGAAACTTCAAACATAATCTCATAAGGCAATTTTAAGATTATATTTTCTAATAAACTACTAGAATATTTCGAATGGTTGAGACTCAAAAAGCACTCAAGGTTGGTTTGAAAAAATACTTCTACAAAAAAAAGTTTGCAATGCAGAACCATATAAACACTCCAGAAACATGTAAGTTTACAAAAGAAATGAATACATTAATTCAGAAAGAAAAATTAACCCGTAAATAAAAAAGCAGCCGAATAGTGTAAATTCGGAGCTTTTTTTATTTCTGTGTTAATTTTCTTTCTGAGCTAATATATTAATTTCTTTTATAAGTTTTAAACAATTTACAAGCGTTAAAGATAGAGATATTTCAATGTTAAAAATGAATACAGTTTTCTAAGTTTCATTGCAATGAAACTATTGATAAAGTCTAATTTATAACAGCACAATTGCTACAATACATTTATTAACAAGAGAAATATATAATTAAAGGGAATTACCGAAACCTACATTTACCTAATTTCTCTTTTAATTTTGTGAATAACATCGTAATTTGTTGCCTGTTGAATGAAACTTCCAAACAAGCACTGGATGTTCCCCTTTTCGCATTCTAGAGCTTCCTCAATCTGATGTGGACGATCATTGAAAACACGTCAGTTAATTAGCTGAACAACATCAAAAGCACGACTTCCCTGAGTGATTAAACGCTCGTATTTTATTTCTTTGCCACCAACAAATGTTGAAATGGTCATCAAGGGAAAAACAGCGTTTTATCCGTTGTCTGTTCCTATTGTGTGGGAACTATTAGCGTCATTTGTATTTACAGAGAATCCTTGTTTCTAGGAAAAGAGTTTGTAATTACGCTGTTTTCTATGTAAAATTACTGTATCACAGTAACCGATTTATGTTCTAAACATGCAATTGAGCTAGTCACCTGAAGAAGCTTATTTTTAATAGAGGTAAGCAATAAACCTACAACAAACTCAAAAAACTGCAACAATGTATTATGCCCACGATCACAGATTGCGGTCACAGAAGATTTTTGTCAGGTTCCCCGTCAAACAACTCCGAAGTGACCGAAGACCGAAGTGACGTAAATAGAAGCTGTTATTTCGTCAAAGAGTCAATTTCGTTTTTATAGTTACAAATTACGAATTGTAACGTATTAGCCAGCGTGCCTCATGGCATCTATTTGGGGACGCTTGGTTGCGGATTAGTCCAAAAAGAGAGGATCAACGAATGTAAAAGAAACAACCTTTAAACATAGAAATTTAAAAATTTTTTCTCTTTTTTACGGTCTAAGCTATTAATTTAACCCGGCAATTAGACTAAAACTTTAAAATAAAATTTCCTATAACTGAAGGTTCCAGGACGGTCAGATGGTTGGAGATTATTATGCAGTATGCCGACGTGTCTCGTAACCTGAAAGACGCGGGTTCGAGTCCCGCCTCGGGCATGGGTGATTGTGTTCTATATGTGTGTGCCGTCCTTTCATCTATCAATATCTCATACCTCACGGGTTCAATGCATAATCATGCGTTCTTTATGATTTTTTTTCGCAAAATGGTCATCATTGAATGATTTCGTTCTGTGCTAATCAGCCAACGCCCTCCTTAATCTGCCAGTTTATTAGCTAACAACATAAGAAAGTTGGACGTACAGAAAGCAGGCTGCATTTTGGATGAGAATATTTAGCCGAGTGGAAAATGTGAATCAATACAACATGATCGAAACAGGTATAAACTAAGTTCTGGATATTTATTGACATCCAAAATTGGGTTTCTCATATTCAGTAAGGAATTGAAATATGACAGTTCTGATTTCTGGTGCCATAAAGGTATGATAATGACATAACGAGTCACAACTCCAAAAGGCATTACATTCCGTTCAGGAGCTTGACACACCGATGCATTACCGAACGTGCCACAACTCTCACAGGTCATCACGTGCGGTGGATGATATTGGTCGCTAACGCGTCCTCGTAGAAACTCCATTTTCCATCTCTTGACTGCACCGGTACGGAAGGGCATTATTCGCAAGAGCTTCCACCAATTCCTGTGACAATTCTCGACATTTTTCCATGGAGAACGGCTATCTTGGTGTAGAGCGCGCTAGAAACTGATTCCATTCATCTCGGAACGGCCGGCAGGTCAGACAACTAATTCACATTTACTCTCTGTAACAAATAAAGACGCACACAGACCACATCTGTGTGAACAACCCATTTATTATACAGCAATTGTTCAACGCAATAAAAAATACATTAATATGTTTTATTAAAAATAAATATTCCATATATCTTATGCCCTAATCCCTTGTATTTCCCACAACTTGAGAATCATTGCTTCGGTGGTGGGTTACAGGCAGCATTGTCAATGTCTATTCATCAAAGGCCAATCTATCCCACCAGTTAACTATTCTGCACGTGATTTCTCGCACAAATCATAAGAGCGATAGGGGGAAACGATTTCCAAAAACCAGAACTGAACCCTGTTTCTAGCTCACGACTCCATTCCCTAGCCAAAAGTTTTGCCCTACGGGAAACGTATCGCACTGAGCATTGTGCAAGCCGGTAAATTTAATTACGGTGGGGGTTTATAACATGGCCAGTGGTCATATTCTGTGTTGGTCGTTCCCAGCCAACAGACCCCTTTCTCTTCCCAAAAATGCGCCCGCCCGCCCGCGCTCGCCCACCGCCCGCCCACAGTCCGCCACCGACCCGCCCACGCCGCCCGCCCGCCCGCCCACCACGACGGCCCGGCCCGCCCGTGCCACCCGTGCCGCCCGCTGCCGGCCCGCGCCACCCGCGCCCGCCCGCGGCCGCCGCGCCGCCCGCCCCCGCCCGCCCCGCCCGCCCGCCCGCCCGCGCCGCCCGGCCCGCCCGCGCCGCCCGCCCGCCCGCCGCCCGGGCCGCCCGCACCCGCCGCCGCCGCCCGCCCGCCGCCGCCCGGCCCGCCCGCCCGCCCGCCCGCCCGCCCTGCCTCCCCGCCCACGGCCGCCCGCCCGTGCCACCCGTGCTGCCCGTGCCGCCCGCCCGTGCGCCCGTGCCGCCCGTGCCCGCCCCGAAGCCAAACCCGCCCCCGCCCGTGCCCCGCCCCCCG
>BOPP01000072.1:627483-657913 GCA_017312745.1 Gryllus bimaculatus | reverse complement strand
GCCCTCCCCGCACGCTCCGCCCTCCCCGCACGCTCCGCCCTCCCCGCACGCTCCGCCCTCTCCGCTCTCTCCGCACGTGCCGCCCTCTCTGCACGCTCCAGTCTCTCTGCATGCTCTACCGCATGCTTCACCCTCTCCACACGCTCTGCCCTTTCTGCCCGCTTCGCGCTCTCCCCACGCACTGCCCTCTCGGCACGCTCCACTCTGTCTGCACGCTCCGCCCTCTCCGTGTGATCCGTTTTCTACCCTCTCTACCCGCCCAGTCCGACCCTCTCTTACCACTCCGCCCGCGACATCCGCCTCTCCGTTTGTCGCCCTGAGACCTAGCTGGGATATGTGAGCCTTGCAAAATGCATGTTATCATACAAAGTTCCCTCTAAGTCTATTAGAAAAAATCGCGAAAATTTGCATAAGGAAATAACAAACAGAACGAGACCTGCTGAATATCTACATGAGAATTTGTACATCTTTATAATAAATTCTTTCTAATAAAGACAATGAAAAGATTGAGCATATTTTGGTGATAAACGCGTTTTTCAAGGTTTATTGAACTCTGGAATTGGTGGATTGCGAGTATGTCAGGAAAAGTGTAGTAATCAAGTTGATGTTTCGTGAATTTTTAAGTCGAGGAATTTGTCAAGTATACTTCTCGACGGTGTTATTAACACAACGATGAGTACCCATCCTACTGTAGCCCAGAAAGTTCTATAGAACTATGCTCATTAGTGAGATGGACAGTTAATTTATAAACAGAGTTAGTCGGTGTTGTGTGATGAATGTTCAGCGTGCGTACCTGCGTGCGTATGCAACAGCAGTACAGTTCTTGAAGAATCTAACCCCTCTTTAAGTATTAAGAAATAAGAGTGTAATAATACAAAACTGCGTGTAAAAAATCCTTGATGGAAGTAAAAAAAATATCGTGGTCTCTAAGATATCTGAAAATATTTTATCTTATCCCATCATCTTTGTAGGCTATTTTCTTACTGGACCGGAGACGGTGAAATGGCTCTTTAATACAGCCATCATAAAGTAGTTATCAATTGTCACAATATTCAACAAAAAAACCGCTGCTGACGAACTGAACAATATAATGCACACAAAACATTGAAAAATGAAGGAATACACATAAAACCACACTTATACTTAATAAATCTTCAGTAGCTTTCGCAGATTTGCTGTAAATATGTTTCATTTTCTCGCAAGAGTGTGAAAATATACTCTCCAATTCCTCCAATGTACCGCCGAAATCAATAGAGTATCATTTGACATTACACCTACTTGTTAAAAGAGAATAAGCTTAAAATGTTGCAAAGGCAATTGCATAATATAAAATATTGTATATTACACGTGGCTGAAAGACTACTCTCTGCTCGTTTCAAATAATGGGCTTTCACTATCGCGGTCATGAATAATTAACCAACTTGCTTATAAAGTTATACAATACTATTAAATAAAATACTATTACTTTCTGGTATTACATGGAAATGCATTTAGTTTTTTGGGATATTTGTAATTTTGGTAAATCTTAAAGTTTGAGGATAGTCTAAAGCAATACACTCGTATTAATTTCCTTCTATTTTTTCAAAGAATCTTATAATATGTCGTGATCCGTAATACATTGAAACATTTAGACGAAAACCTTTTCGAAAGCACATTTAGTGTCGTTTGAAACATCGCCTTAGCTGCGCAAGCAAACGCTGCCGTCGCTCTTCCACGCGCGCTGTGCAAGAGCAGTCATCGCTCAGTTCGAATCTTGAGCCTGCCCGAGGGGAAACGCTCCTCACGGCTTGAGGCGCGAGGTGAGCAGCGGGGCATCTTTCACGGCGGCGGTGGCGGTAGCAGCGCTGTAGGCGTCGTCGTTGGCGGCGTCACGAGCAGCAGCGCGCCCACGCATTAATCACCCGAGCGCTCACCCGGCGTCGCGACGCGGCACGGCGCGGCGCGCTGCTCCTCACAGCCACGTCGCGACGCCCGCCCCCGCCCCCTTGCCACCGCGACGCCGCGCTCTCTGCTACGGCTCACGTTGTTCCAGCCGCCTCCGCCGTGCTTCGTCGACCCGACCCGCTCCGTCCCGCCCGCCCTCGCACCTCCGCCCCGCCGCACGCTACGCCCGCCCCGCCCCGCCACACGCACGCCCGCACGCTTCGCCTACGTCCCGCCACGCCCACGCCCGCCCCCTCGCCGCCCCGCCCTCGCCACAGCCAGTGCCTCGCCTCGCCCTGTCCCACCTAGTGTCCGGCCCACTCCGCGACTCTCCAACACCCGCGCCCTTTACACTACGGCACTTCCCGGCCCCGTAGTACCAACGCTACCCCAACACATCGACGCCACAGCGATGGTTCTGCGTATCACCACCACGCCATTCTCTCCTCCCCGCCGTTTCTTCTCTCCCCGCCATCCCACTCCACTCAACAATACCCAACGCTACCCCACCCTGGCTGACGTGACTCCACATCACCACACTCCATCTCACCCTACCCAACGTAACCTCGCCCCACACCATCAGCTAACCATCTCAACCCTTCCCATCCCACGCCAAAGTATTCAACGCTATTCCATCCCTCCCGACGTGACACCAATTCACAACATCCTAAACCACCTCACCCAACTCATGGCTACTTCGCCCTCACATCATCCCATGACACCTCACCGCTCCCAACTCACAATAACCAAAGGTACACTACCCTACTCAGTACGACTCCATATTTCCATACGTCACTCCCCTTACCCAACGCTTGCCAATAAGGCACGCCACCTTCCCACGACACCCATGGTCACTCGACGACACCTCACACCATCACACGCCCCCTCTCAGCACTCCACTGAATCTACCGCTACCTCACCTCAACTCACCCTACCCAACGCCACCTTGTCCCACAGCATTAGCTAGCCATCTCAACCCTTCCAACCCCACACCACCCCACGCCAAAGTACCCAACGCTATTCCACCCCTCCCGACGTGACACCAGACGTGACACCAGACGAGTTCACATCACCCCATACCATCTCACCCAACTAATCGCTACCTCATCCTCACATCATCCCCTGATATCTCGCCGCTTTCTGCCCTCCGACGGTTCCAAAGTTTTTGTCTCCACCTTCCTCTGTCACCCTCCACCTCAGATCTCCCGCAAGATCCCACCTTTTATTTTGTAGTGATAAAGATGTAATAAGATAAAAAAAGTTTAGTACAAATCAAACAACTTTTTATGTCAACTGCTCTCCGCAGTTGCAAACTCATAAATCAAAATGACAATACCGTGAACCAATATGCCGGGATATGTGCTAATGCGTAGCCGGGTCCCAGAAATACCGTACACAGTCCAATTTAGATTATGCAGAGTCGTTATACTGTTAAAAATCTCAATTCACAAACACTCGGCTATCGCTCACAAAACAAAACGCAAACGCACAACCGCCTAGCGAATTACGTAGGCTAGTCGCAAAATGAGACACAGGTCCGTGACGTGACGCAGTGTGACTCATGGTGAGTTTCTGATAATCACGGGCGCACGAGCGCGGGTTAAATAAGTAGTGGCTTTCAGAAATATTCAAGGAGTCACACTGCGTCACGCCACGGACCTGAGTCTCATTTTGCGAGTAGCCTTATCAGCGGTGACGCCAACGCCCAGTTGAGGGGAGAGATGTGGTGGTGGGACGTCCCTTGGCCGGCGCCTACAGTCCTACGCGGTGTCTCCACTTCGTTGCTCCCACGACGCCCTCTCGCTACGGGTCGCGGAAGCTTGTCCCGCTGTCGCCGATACTCTAAATTAGTGGCCGGGGATTCGATCATTTTGATCGCCACTTCACTCCACACTCTAGTACGCCACAAGCACTGCGTTTTCCCATCTTCACGTGATCTCCATGACGTTCGTGACCTGAGCTTAACTCGCTGCCTGAGCCCTCATGTAACCTCATCAAGCCTTGCGTTTGGAACACGCCGAGTGAAGTAAACATATCTCGAAACTCCAACATACCAAACGACCCTATCTTATGACTTCCATAATTATGTGGTCTGGGAGTAAAAGTTCTTAAGTCAAAAATCTTAGTTTGGAGAATGCGAGAGTTAGATTAAGACGCTATTGATGAGTGGTATGAATTTATGTTCTCGAACGCTTTTTCTTAAGGAGACACAAACGCTAAGGAGGCAATATTTGAATTCGGGCATTTTATTAAAATGAAATATACTAACATAGCAGATACAAAATTTGCCAAAAATTGACTTACAAACTTTTACCCATGACTACAGACTTTGTGCGACTCCAACTCTCAGCGAAAGTGCAGCTCGAGATGTCAGGGTTTTGCTTGTGAAGATTGCGTCCGTATCCAGCCATACATTCTCTATATTCTGAAAAAAAATAATTTGGTGTAATTATAATATTGAATATTAGAAGACGACACAATATCCTTATGCAGAATGAAGTTTGAAGAATGTCCAATCAAGAAAATTGTCATACCTCATCGAAGAATCCCTGTCGCTTCCGTCTGCAAGCTACAACGTTGCGAGAGTCCCGGGCAGACAAATTCTCGTAATTAAGGCACGTTCAACAACTACTCGTACGTACACAAACATCGTTTTTACCTTCTTCCCATCTCAATCACAAAACAAGTCTTCTACCTCTCCCCTAGGGTATCATTCTATCGCGCCTCTCCCCTCGCGTCCCATCTTGCGTCCCACTTCGTGTCTCAACCCTTTCATTCCACCTCACGTCCCGCTACCCGTCCCGCCACGCGTCCCGTCACGCGTCCCGCCACGCGTCCCGCCACGCGTCCCGCCACGCGTCTCGCCACCCGTCCCGCCTCGCGTCCAACCTCGCGTCCCGCTTCGTGTCCCAACCCTTGCATCCCACCTCACGTCCCGCCATGCGTCCCACATTCGTTTTAGAAAATCATAAAATATGGTTGTGGTCCCAAAATTTAAAATCTTCGTTTCAAATTGGAGATGCTGTGACATCAGCTAGTTTGGTCGCCTAATTACCATTTTGGTGAAAATCATGTGTACAGATTACTCGCTAGGATTGTACACCCTAAGGGCAACCGAGTGAATATTTTTGTGGAAATCAATTTTTCCTTATCCAGATTCCAGAAAATTTTGGCTATTCTGTATATACAAGAAAGAAAGAAATAGTACGATACGGGACAAATATAAAGCTATTCTTCGGTATGAGAGACCCACAAAGTGTGTTTTTTTCTAAAATTCTAACACTTTCCCTCACAACGTAACTTTATCTGTAAGAATTGTACAAGAAAGTAAAAAGCAATTTTTAAAGGCCAAATTCCTTATGAAGTCCAGTTCACAAAATACTCGTAGAATGAAAGAACGAGATTTTTATCTTCCCCGAGATCCGTGACGGAAAACTTCCTCTTGGGTCGTTATGTATACACGCGTGTTTTGACGACAAAACAACGAAGTGTGTTTGCTGCAGGTCGACACGTTCTGTTCCCACTGGTTGTTGCCTCAGCTGCCGCGGCCGCCTTCATTCCGGGCAACCTCCAGGAACTTGCATAGTTTGCATGTGCGCGCCCAGCATACACGCGTTCCCACACACAACCACACACACACACACACACACACACACACACGCATGCACATTCATACTCACGAGCGCGCACAGCGGTAAACGCTGGCGTTTGCCACAGGAGTGCAAGGAATTATTCAGGTGCGTTCCGAATCAGCGACGGGTCAGGTAGTTCGCCGGCGGCAAACGGGAGGAGAAGGAACTGCGGCGGGAGAGGAATCGCGGGTAGGTGGGATATCGGTGGAAACCAATACAGCACCCATACCGCGATGTGTGTCTGGATGTAGATGAAAAGGATGCTAATCGAATGCTGATCTTAAAGGCGGCATAAATCATGAAGCTTTGCGGAAAACTCGTATGTTAGGGATTTTGGAGACGAAGAAAGTACGGAGTGATAAAAGCGAAGATAAGGAAGCCGTGGTAATCAAAATATAATCCACTCGGGAACGAGCAAAAATTATCAACGTCAGGATAGGGAACGAAATATGATTGGCTTGTTAACGTAGTGAATTCTTAAAATGAAGCTTTGTCACACACTCAAACTACGAATCCAATTCTAAACTTATTTATTTGCATCAAAAATAGTAAAGATTTTAAGTGAAGTGTGGTGAGGGAAGGAATGAAAATCTACGTATCGCCCCAATCTGGGGAACAATCTCAAATTTGTTTCACAGACCAAGTGAAACCCGGGGGAAAACCAAAATCGAGACTAGAGTTATTGTACTAAACATACACCAGATACAATTTCAATTTAATTAAAATATAATATTATACAAATGTATGATATGCGAGGTTTGAATGGATTTTTATACTCGTAACAAATTACGCGGAAATAGTTGAGACATGTACAACTTCTCCGTCGTACATCAACTTCCCCCACATAAACTAGCAGAATTCAACAGCTCACCGCCTTCGGGACAAATCCGGGCCATTAGAATGTCGCGGAGCGAGTGGGCAGAGGGGGGCGGGGCTAGCGTGGCAGCGGGCGGGCAGCCGGAGCGACCGGGGCGCCATCTCGCCGCCGAATTTCCGCCGGACGCCCGATCGCTCCCGAACGCGCCTCGCGCCTCCCTAAGCCTATTAGGAGGGGTGTGGCCGCGGGGGAGGGGGAGGGGAGAGATGACGAGGCGCCGAGAGCGCGGCGGCGCGAGGGGCGGCGAGGGACCGGCCTGCGGTGACGAGTGGGGGTGTGGGCTGAAGAGGATGGAAGTGGCGGTGCGTGGGAGGTCGGAGGGTGAGCAGAGTGCGAAACCGCAGACAAACGCACAGTGCGTGGGAAGCGCCGTTTCGGTGATCCAAATTGTGATTACGCGTTAAGTGTTAGTACCACACTTGCAAGAATGTTAACGGAGGTCGCCTATAACTGTTTGTTACAGATAGGTAATGGTTGGACATTCATCCACTGCGAAGATGTGAATATAGGTTTTCTCTATCTCATTTCAATTAAGATAAAATTAAACTCCTCTGGGTCTTTCTGAGTTCCGTATTATTTATCTCATTTTCATCTCATTTAGCACTTCTGACTTAGCATTCCTTCCCTTCTAAGAAATAAATACTTAGCAATACAGATAATCAACTATTGTCTCATGAGATCATGATTTGTCATAATATTTCTAATAGTCATTCCTTAACCCTCACTCATGAAACATTGAAATATTCTTCATGCATTTTAATATTTTATTTTAAACTATCTTAAAGACAATATAATTAACTTTAACAGTTTATAAATTCACAATAATAGATTCGTAAATTGAAATTTAATTCGTGGAGTTGCTTGTGATCTATTGCATCAAAGTTTCTATTTCCCAGATTTTAATTTAGTTCACTTAATAATTAATTATTATAATGCTAACCAGTAAATGGTTATTGTATAGCCTTGAAATAAATCATCCCAAAATGCACGCGAAAGAAGAAAAAAGTTTCTGTGGCATATAAGCATCAGTGAAAAAGCAAACCAAGCTGTCTCATTGATAGAAATAGCATCTACCAAATTACTTCCAGCTTCATTAACAATAATTACTAACCACACACCTTATTTTCATGGAGGTTAAGCAATTTGAAACACTGGTTGCCTGAATGAGTGACCATCTGGGTACACTGGGGATCTAAAGGCGCCTAGTCTCTGGCCGAAGGAATAAAAGGCTATGACTGATATTGACTGACCAGGTTATATGAAGATTTCTCCTTTAAGGTTATTAATTTATTGAAGGACGATATATTTTCTAAAGTTATTACGAAATAATGTAACGGAACAAAAAAAAAAAAAAAACAAATACCTTCACCGAGTTGTACGAGTATTAAAGTGCAGCTCAGTAGTCCATATGTTGTGCCGCGCGTTGTTGAACACCCAGGGGCTGTGTCCAGCCCGCTGTTATCGGAAGGGAGCGATAGACACAGAGACGTGGCGCGATACGCGTGACCGCCGTAGGGACGGTGTGCGGGTGGTGCGGGGTGGTGTGCGTGGGAGGCGTGCGGAGCCCCTCCGTGCCGGTGGGATTTTTTTTAAAAAATCCCTCGACGATGGCGAGCGAGGGGATTTAAAGCAATAACAGACGGCTGTAAAGAAATAAATATCCCATAAACGGATGACTGCCCAGCGCGCAGTCCCTTGTTTGCTCTGGCGAGGTCTTCGCGCTGGCCACCACCCCCGCCGCCCTCCCCCATAAACCCGCTCCCCGCCGACCCCGCCCACCCTGCCGACCCATCCTGCCCCGTCATCCCACGCCCCCACCCAGACCCCCCCTCGTCCCTTCCGACCCCGCGCGCTCCGGCGCCCCCCCTTCCCTTCACCACTGCCGCCACGCCATCCCCGCCGCCCCCACTGCCTCCACCGCCCCCACTGCTCTACCGCCGTCACTGGCCCCACGGACCCCACTGCTCCCGCCGCCCCCACGCCCACTGCTCCACGCCCCACGCCCCCACTTGCTCTACCGCCCCACTGGCCCACGGACCCCACTGCCTCCGCCGCCCCCACCGCCCCCGCCTCCCTCGCCTCCCTCGCCTCTCTCGCCACCCGCTCCGCCCGCACGTCCGCACCGCTCTCACCGGCCCCGCCCCTTTCCCCCCCACCGCCGCCGGGGTCGGGTTTACAACCGCAATCCTGCGATTACTCACGCGCGCAGCCGCGCCCCGAAAGAAATGAATGTCTTTATTAGCGTGTGAGTGCGCCTCGAGGAGCACGCGCCTGCACGGCGAGGGCGGCGGTGGCGGCGGGTGGTGGGGGAAAGCCGCGTGTGAAAGCGAGTGTCCCGGGGACAGGCTGCCGAGCAGGGAGGCGGGGAGTAGTGCGAGAGACGATGGGGTCGGCAACAGATGTTTGCGTAAGGAGTGAAAATGGAAAATGTGGCATTGCGGAGCAGGTGGCTGCGGCTGCGACGAGGATGATCGTTCGGGGAAGGGGAGGCAGCCTGAGGTAGCGGTGGGTTCGACAGGTGTAGCTAGGAGGTCTGTAGAGGGAATACGTTTGCCATTAGCGTGGTTGATGAAGGCGTGGATGTTTGGGACGAAGAGAGTGGCTGCTAGGGTGGCAGGTGGGATAATAGGAGGAGCGCGACGTCAGGGATAGTGAAACAGTGGAACAGCAAGGAGGAGAATGGGGAGTCGACGGCAGTGGGGGTGAGGGTGCCAGGGTAGCAGCGGTTGTAGTGGGTGGGGGAGGTAGGGGCGACTTCAGTGGCGGAGAGATAAGAAGTGGGGCTACAAGGCAAGGGGTCAGCAGCGACGGCATAATGGAGGTGGCAGAAATGGTGAGAGGCGGGCGGGAGTCGATAGTAAATGCGGAGCCGGCAGGGAAGCCAGTTGTGGCGGGAAAAGAGCGGTGAGGGGTCGGCGGTGGTGATGGCAGTCGTGACGGTGGATGCGAAGGGGGCTGCGGCGAGTGTGGTTAGAACGCAGCGGCGATGGCGGCGGCGAGGCGGGGTGACAGAAGGGCTGCGGGCAAGGGCGGTTACAGCGTCGAAAGCAAGGACTGTGAGGGCGATGTGCTCCTTTTGTGTCGCCTACGCTCCCACACGCAGCTGGATAAACTGAGTTGGTCTCATTGGGTGAAGCGTGTTCTGTAACAACAGCTTCCCTGTGTCGCTTTTTGTGATTTTTTTCCTAATGGGTGTTGTTTGGCCTCGAGAATAAATAGTGCGAAAACGGTTCGTTTTTAAAATGAGAATATTGTTATGATATCTATAGATTTCCTAAGAAACGAATTGACTTTTAGATGTGATTAACGATTTAATTCAGCTTTGAAATCATAACTTGAACTAAAGTATTCATTTCATATTTTGAAGGAAATACCTTGAAGTATTAAATAACAACTTGTTAGATTTGTGTAAACACTCCGCACTTTTTGATCTATTGACACCTGGTAAAACTTTTAGATAAGGATTAAAGAACATTTAGTCCGCGATCACGGGAATCATTGTCTTCAAAGTGAAAAAAATTTGTACTGTAACCCAATAACGAACATTTCTGGCAATTCTTGCTTAGAGGTAATGGCATCCAAAGAAGCTCAATCAGTAAATAAATAATGGAAAGTCAACAAAATAAACACCATTTTGTAGATTAGGACATAAGAAACATAACTCGCGATTTCCTATGGGCACAACTTCTCTGTTTTAAGATCTTGGGAGGCATGGAAAGTGAACAATGCGATGGCATGTACGTCTGCTGTTCGGGATATATTCCACAAAATTTTAAATGGTTTATCTTAACCATATTTAATCCATTCACAGGAGAAATTTCTTATTCACAACTAAAACATGTATGGCATTGTGTGTCGACAGATTCTTAGAAACCGTACAAAACTATCGTATTCCCCAAGTTTTTTATATATTCCCTTGGTATTATACATAAAGAGGAGATTGTGGGAAATGTTAGATTATTAGTGTTGGAAACACTAGAGAAAACAGCATGTGTGTGTGTGAGAGAGAGAGAGAGAGAGAGAGAGAGAGAGAGAGAGAGAGAAAGAAAGAAAGAGAGGGAGACGGGGCGTAGAGAGAAGTATGTAACGGAAGAGAGAGGAAAAGGGATGAGAGGAATGAGGAAAGAGGGCCGGAGGGGGAGAGAGAAGGGAAAAGAGAGAGGAAGGAGGAGAGATAGTTTTCGAAAACTTACCCACAAATTGAAGACCTATAAGCCGAATGGATGCTAATAAAAATATTTTTCAAGCAATTATTTCATTTTCTCTTCCCGCCATCGCAATAAAAAATGTATAGTATATCAAGATTTGGAGAAAGAATTTTCGTACAAAATGACACAACCATTTGTTAAATATCAACGAAAAAATAACCTGACAGTCTATAGAGACAGTCTATAGCTCACCAAAACAGTTCCTTTTGCGACGCAAGCCTCAGGAGCAATAGAAGCGAAAGAAACGATACCAAAAGGAATACGGAACGGAGAGTTCAGTTCGGAAAGCTGGACGCTCAAACAACGCGTGCTTCGAATCGCACGACGGGTCAGCGCTGTTCGGTGGAAGGACGCGTCTTCCGCATCATCACACAGCCCGGCCGGCGCAGTCGCTGGCTTTCCACGCGCGTCATTTTATGCACAGTAACTTTTGTGCGCGCGTCATGCAGACCAACGGGCATTATAATTACATGTACGCGCGCTCTATAATCATATATAATATTTACTAATTAGTCGCACCGTAATGCGACCGAGGGCCACGAGTGGGCGGACCTTCGCGATAGTCGTGACGGTCGACATTTATCTCGATTAGTCGGATGCGGCAGTGGTTGGTAAATGCGTTGCGGCAATTTCCAAGAAGTGTTGTTGACTGGAGATTGTGAGATAGTTCAGATGGGAAAATTGAGATCACTGTTGTCAACACATCAACACATTTTTATTAGAAATAACTGGCTTCGGATGCGGCAGTGTTAAGTAAATGCGTTGCGGCAATTTCCAAGAAGTGTTGTTGACTAGAGATTTTGAGGTAGTTCAGATGGGAAAATTGAGATCACCGTTGTCAGCTCATCAACACATTTTAGTAGAAATAACTGGCTTTTGATAACTTTGCCGTCATCATCGGTTGTACAAAGCTGATGTCTCAAAACATTTGCCACCTGCTTGCACGACTGATGATTATAAGAATGCCGTCGAAAGACGATTCTTTGCCAAATAAAGATACTGTTGACTGTGATGACTTCTTTTATCAGATTATCAAACCCGAATTATCACAGAACACCTGAGAAAATCAGTAAACCATGATCTAAAGCATAGTTGTAAATTAAAGAAAACGTGTTTTATTATGGCAAGAAACATCCAGTTTACACAAACAGTTTCTGTAAGAACTTTTAAGTTACGTTTCTTTCCTTTTCATGGCGTTAATTGCAAACCTTAAACACACACGACGGAGAGTGCAAATGTCATCAAAATTTGCTGCATCATCTCGCCACAGAATCGCTCTGCTTGCAGCCGATGGGTCCAACAAACGAACCAGTGTTTTTGCCGAGTCATAGACTACACCAGTCACCCAGCGCTATGCATTATTGAAAATCATGCGCGCGGTCATATCCACGTTCGAGCGAGCAGAGCCCACAACGATGCGTGAAAAATACATCGATACCATTGCCGCGTTCGTTATATTCGGGACATTATTTTGGATTGTAAATTTTATGGTGATGCCGGTATTGGGCCTGTTCGACGCAGTAATCCTATTTACGTAGAAATTGTTATTATTGTCGCTACAGTGTAATTGTCGGGACGATAACGGAATCTATCATTAGGCCCAAACCACGTTTGTCGAATTGACCATGTAGCGTTCCGTGTATTGGAAGCTGCTGAAGAAACTTTTGCTGATAATTTTGGTTCTATTTTTTGAAAAAGTGCATAGATTTATTTAACTCGAGTTCTTCGCATTATATTATGAGTCTAAGAGAGTATTAGTATTTCTCTTTTCAGAATTTTCAAAAAAGTTACATAACATACGTATTTTCGTGCAATTTTTACAATAAATAAAGTATATTCTACGTTTTAAATTTTTACTTGATAAGTTCTAAGGTACATAACAAGGAAAAAGCAATGTACGCGAGAATATTTTTGTTCTTAAAACTATTTTGTTCTTATCATTATTTGCTGCATAAAGGAGAACGAAAATAAAATGAGCTCATGAACTAATGTTCTTACAAATCAATTGCAGGCTAAAGAATAGTTAACGGATTTGTTTTTGTTTGTTTTCTTTCTAGTTGTGGCATCTGGTCGACATCTTACATTTTTATGCTAAAATAATATCTACCTTGTTACTCTAACCCCCACTATTTATGAACACTACATCTTTAATTCAACTAAGCCAAATTTACATGTATTATAATCATTAACACAACGCCAAATGGGAGTAATAACTGTTTTAATAGTGTCCGACCAAGTGCTTGTTAGCATATCTGAGGAACCTCACTTGTACAGACGGAGTAGTGTCCATACCTCGATTAACTACAGTCAGTAGTATGTCACGAAAAGGTGTGAAAGAAATATTTTTGTCTATTCATGTACTTTGAAAAATGGATAATTTGAAGAATTGCCACTCTAGGTAGCGAGTCGGTGAATAATATACAAAGAGCTTGGGTTCCAATCCCACGCAAGGTTTGAACGTGAATCGTATGATTGTTGTGTTATGGCAATCATAATATTGTGACAAGTAAAACTACTTTTCTTCTTAATTCGTAGCTGTATTGTAAATGGAAGCAGTTCTTGTTTAGTATTGGGAATCAATGGTCGAGCCTATTGGCTACAGTTTGAAGTCAGTCAGACACTTGTATCTGCAACACTATATTTATTATGCTAGAGTACATATTTGATTCCTTAAGAGTAGTCAGCTGAAGGCCGAACCTTAACGGTTTGGCAAAGTGCCCTGATGTACCAAGAAATGGAGAAGGGTCATCCGGCTCGTATCTCATCTATAGAACCAAAATTTTTATATTTTAAAATATTCGTACAATAACGTGGAAGCATCTGGGATGAGACATGCGCAGTGCTCAATGTAAACTCTTTGAACATAATATTAGTGAATTGTTGAGAAAACTCTTGAAGTTTTTGGTGTTTCTTGTATACGAGTATAAAACCCTGTGTATACTGAGATTTGTACTTGACTACAAAGAATACATTTTAAAAAATCTTAAAAAGAATGATCTTAGGAATAAGCTCATAGAATGAATAATATGGAAAAGTACCTCAAAGCTATTCTCACAATCAGGGAAGTGGGAAGTATTGGTCCTTAATGGGATTTAGAGGGTATCCAGAAGCTCCCGTAGAAAAAAAATACCTCAGATATTTCCTTGACGTTCATAAAAAATGGAAGGTCCAGTGTTTTTCGAAAAAAAATGTTTTCGATAGAATTGAGTTTAAAAGTTACTTCCGTGCACGATATTTGAACCTGCTGCCGCGACACAGCAAACACCGTCTACCAACGGGACTGGAATTAGCGTCGTTTCTTTGCGTTTTCAGTGAAACTATCAAGTGATGTAAATAACTTGCCGCGCAATAGGGTATTGAAACAGCACCATGTGTTTTATGTGTACAAATCGTTGTTTATTCTCATCACGCTTTAATTAGACTCGCCATAGAATAAGTTTTATTTATCGAATTATTCATGTAAATAATATTTCTTAAAAATGAAGTTTAAAAACACAATGCGTGTTAAAATGTGATTTTTTGCATTGTAGCTTCATAAATACGATTCATTGATATCATGCGAACATTCTCCAGTTGAAGGAAAGACAAGAAGAATAGGGAATAAAACGGGTCACACCCAAGAGAGACGTTTGTGTATTATGTGTCATTGGTTTCTACGTTAATCCCCGATCACATCCCCAACATGACATCAATTAGTCTCATAAAATTTCACGCAGGACTGAAAAGAGAATTACGTGGATGTTCAACGGGGCAAAGGAAGTTCTAGAGACTGACTCGAAAGCCATGGGAGGGGCATTTTTTTCATTTATTTTTGATGAATCTACAAAGTTGAGTTTATATTCAACTTTACATTAGCATTTACTGAGTTTACAATCTAACTTAATCTAATTTAATACTAACACTAACCTACATTTGAAAAGGAGACTCGCAGAGCACCTCATTTGGTTTGTTCTACATTGCTGAATATTGAGGGTCTCTGAAGTCCCGTCCAGTGCCGATGGGGTGATTAGCAGCCGAAGTAGTAAATCTTAAACTTCAGAAAAGGTGGACTTAAAGAAATATATTAAAGAAAGCAATAAACACCGCATGATTGATTATTATAGTATGTGCGCAGCATAGGTAATGTTTGGCAGGTGATCTAGCAAGCTAATTTTTAGAACACAAAAAATATAATTTATTTAATTATATTGTACCTAGAACAGAAGAGAAAAGAAATTACTTAGTCTTTTATTTAGTGACATTTTTATACTGGGGTGCATTCTATTTAGCTAAGCTCAAAAAATTATATTAATCTAAACTCACTAGAGAACTCCTTAGTGTCAACATTTCATCTATATAAAAATCTAGATAAGATAAGGTAAAATATATTTAACTTCAATTGAATACAATTTGTCAATAGTAATTTACAAAATAAATGTCAAAATAAAATTAATGAAATACTTTATATTATTAAATCTAAATATTAATCACACTAGCACGCGTGGTATTTAAAAACATTTTAATAATGCTCTGCGATATGAAAAATGAGGTAGCATTTGAAAACTAAATCGTCCACCACCGTCATAATCTGTTTTCTTCCATCAACGACGTCGGGCGTTAAACACGGCGCTTAAGAACACATTGCGACGTACACGCTAGTCAGCTCCAGCATTTAGCGGCTTTTCCCCCCAAATTTAGTCCACTTTAGAGCCACTCTCCCGTCCCTCCCGCTCGCCGCGCTTGTCTGTTTAGATTCCCGCTAATTCATTGTGACGGGACGTAAACACGTTTCAAAGTTTAACGCCACCGCCACCGCCACCGCCACCACCAGCGCGCAATTATCATAAATGCGTGCGCTCTGCAACCACGCGGGCCCGAGGAAAGGGGCGGGCGACTGTCCTCTAAGGGCGGCAAAGAGAAAGGTACTCGTGGCTCCTTCGGGAGCGTGAATCATGACGGCGCAGCTTTTCTGAGGTGCAACTTCTGGATTGTGGCAGAACTGTCTTAAACATCAAGTACAGTCTCTGGCTAAATTATTAGACCCACCAAAATGTTCAATTTCAAAAGTCACATTTTTTATGAAAAAAAATACTATTTACTAATCTAAGAGTTTACTCAAGATATATTTTAACATTTTCAGTTGTCATTATATTAATTTAAAAGTGACTCATAAGAATTGTTTACTAACTAATATTTAACACATGTGTATTGTTTAAAGAACTGGTCAGATCGGAATATTTGATCATGTGAACTGCTGTGACTATGAAATGTTAGTCTAAGTTTTAATAATATTATATAACGTGCATTTGCGATACGGAAGTAAAGTGAATTTCAATAAACTGTACTAACTCAAGTTTTTGTTAATATCTTCCTTTTCATCTCCTCCTTTTGTAAGTGCTCAGGCATCTACTATCTGGTTTATGACCAAACAATTGTCCAGCCAACGAAATGAATGCATTTCGAAACAACTTTCTAAACATTGTACTAATAACTGTAATAATTTAATTAATCTAGCAAAGCGTTAGTTCACGTAAGCTAAGCATGGTCAAATACGTAAAAGGTGAGACTAACATTATTACAAGAAAATAGCTCGGTAAGATGAATTTGCAAGAAACAGTTATAAGATTTCACATTTAAAACTTATTCTCAGGTTTGAAACAAATCTATAGTGAAGGTAAAGTAGTTTAGCAAAGTTAAAGAAAGCGCGTGTTTCAGCATTCACAGTTTTAAAAAAAATCGGCTTATTTACTTAATATACATTTTCATTCACAAAAAGGGCAGTCAATCAAGTTGCTAATATGTGAAAACTGAACAAAAATGCACTCTTTTTCTGCGTTTAGTGGAAACCACATTGATCATTGACGTTATCAATGAACAATTTTATATTTCATATTTTATTCATTTCACAAAGACGTTGATTGAAATGTAAAGAACAATAAATGTGTTATTGAAAGAGTTTCTGCTTCTGTAAAAAGTTCTGCCTTTTAATTTAAATTTTCTGTTGTGTTTGAATTATCTAAAAGTAGGAACCCGCGCACGTCCTTGTGTAATACGTTTAAAAATATACGCTTGAAACGAATATCTATCATTTGATTGAGAGAGACCAAATTCCAATTACAATGAGGTTGCGTCTTTTCGTCTGTATTATTAAACGTATTCATAATATTGCGTCGAGAATTACAGAATGAATCGAACTGAACGAACACAAAACTCGTTCCTTCGCGACATTCCTTTGAAGGCGACCGGATATTAATCCGATGTGTAGATTACGATCTTTACACGTCAGAGATTCACTTTATTTATTCAATTTCACTTCATCCGCTGTCACAGCCTCCCGCGCGCCATCTGGATTCCGTATCGTTTACGGAGGACTCCAGCGAGAAACAACGTTACCAAATCGAGATGCGCGGCGACGAAAAGTTTAAAGCCGATATGACACTTGCACAACAAAGACGAGAGCTCTCCATTTTACGCTCTTTAATTTCTTTTTTCCCTCTCTTTGTGAAACATTAAAAAATAAAACTTTCCCATCAATTAAAAAATTACTGGCCATGAGCGAGCGATTCGACTCAGTGCTTGCTCCACTTGAATCGGAGACCAAAGACAAAAGGCGAGAGAGTACGCAGGAGAGAGTGGATGATGAGGAAGATAGGGAGAGGGAAGGGGAGAAATAGAGAAGAAGCAGCAAAGCGTTGGAGTGGGAGAGAGGAAAGCGGTTGACTCGCAAGCAGCTTGCGCGAGTATCCGCTACATTAGCGCATTCTGCCGGGGACAAAGGAGGCTGGTAATCCGCAGCCTTTAGAACGGTAATTATACAACTTTGTGTGCGGAACCGCCTGTGTGGGAGCTACCGACGCCCTTCTCTCTTTCTCCCTTCGCTAGAACCTCGCCCCCACCCACGGCCTCTGCCGCCGCCGCCTTCGGCATTGCTACCGCATCTGCTTGCCGATGTTGCCGTTTCAATCTGCAAGGCACGCAATTCTGCCGCGGCTCTATCACTGTAATATTTCCAAGGGTTGTCTGCTTCTTTGATTCAAAGAAATAACAAAGATAATTGAAGCATTTTGCAAAGCAGAGTGATTGTGATAAATGAGACGAGAAAACAAATTAATGTAATGAGGAGAGAATGCATGAAAATGGGTATGACTTCATGATATGTGCTTCAAGTCCCATAAATTACTTTAAAAAATTAAATTCCAATTATACTAAAGGTTTTATAGGTTAGAACCACTGACCTTCGGCACAGTGTTACTAGCTTCAGTGCCCTCTCCTTTTCGCTCGACCCACCGGCTTATCTACCATTCTCATTATAACCCCGCACCATCCCCCGTAGAAAATACCATCTGATCCCAGTCTCTACAACAAAGATGAAAATCCCGGTCGAGCCCTCCCACTGTCGTAACCGCACGAGCAATTTCCTAATTAGCCAGCACGATATCTGGAGTGCTCCGGCGACACGCAGAGTTGGATCCCCGGATTCGCTGTCCCGGGTTCGGTTCCCCCCGGAGCCCCAAGGACCACGCATTACGTAATGCTAAAGAGGGAGGGAGAGGGGGTCTGAGGCTGCGTTACACTGCGTTACATAGGTTTAGCGGGTATTTGTTAACAGTTACGAAACTTTTTTAAATATTTTTCAACACTTACTGAAATAATTTCTTTTTTTTTTGAATCCTGCACTAAAACGTTGAATCTGTAATATTATGAAAAAAATATTCAAAACTGATATGAAGTATATTCTATAGTCCATTGAAATTGGCGCTGTAGACTCTCGCTCTTGCGTCATACACGACGGCGTATCCATTGCTTCTCATCAACCATTTCGCGCCCAGACATTCTTCCTTCACTCACATCTTGCCTCAATCTTATTGTTAGATACAGTCAGAATTGCCAACTAATTTCTACTTTAATTATCAATAATAACTTTAATATATAACACAAGTAAAATAAATAAAATTGTTTGATATTCTGTGCTATAATTTAATTTCACTTCTTGCATGTACAAGAGGGAGTGTTCTCGTAACCGTTTTGTAATTATTTAGGGGTGTTCAAGCGAGCGTAACGGGTGCGTTACAAAGGGGAGAAGGGGGTATTGAAACTACTCCAAATTTCCGTAACGTAATTTATGGACGACCCTTCCCCAGCTCTGTCTTGGTCATCTTTCTCGCCACCCGCCTCTCCCACCCCGCCTGGGGTTTCCGATTCTACGAACGTGCTCTGTCTGTTCCATAACCCCGCCCTCTCGCCTCTACCAGCTCCTACCGGATGAGGTGACGCAGGGCATCAACTGGCGTCACTGCAGTACCTATGGCCGGGAAATACTAAGGGTCGAGTCCCGACTGTGGCGGGATTTTCGAAATTACCTAGATACTAGGTCTAGTGCAGCCAGTCTGGAGAAAGATGGGCTTCTCTGATCGGTAGTTTATCGAGGTTTCTTCAATCAACACCAGGCGAATGCAGAAGCAATACCGTCTAGGGACCGCGCGCGATCTTTCCTTCCTCTTCGTTGTCCTGTACTACTCCCTTACTTTCACACACACACACACACGTATTAAACTATTACGTCGGAAGGAAGACCAGTCGGGAGCGTAGAGCGAGAGCGGTGCCTCGTTGAAGAGAGATATCTGACTGGGGAAAATGCCCGCAAGCCGCCGTTTAGGTCGGCGCCGGATCTCTCTTTCCGGTGAGGGAAGATCACCGCCACCACCCGCGGTAAATCATACTCAACATTTACGGGAGTAATGATATTAGCCCTTGAAGCGCCCGGTAACACTAATCAATCAATCCACCGGATCCTGCTCTAGCATCTCCACCTATAGTGAGCTGCTGGTTCAGCAGCATCATCGCAACACTTCAGATGCCACCTGTAGAAATGGCTCAGGGCATCAACTGATGTCACTGCAGTCCCTCTGACCGGAGGATCCTAGGTACGAGTCCCGACGGTGGCAGGATTTTCGACTCTAGCTACCTAGATAGGTTGGATTTAGCAGCGTTCTGTAGGAGACAGCGGCCAGCAGCTCTGATCGGTACTTTTCCGTGCTTTCTCCCATCAACGCCTGATAAATGCCGGAGCAGTAAACATACAAATGGGCCACGGACCCCGCGCGATCGCACCGTCTTCTTCCTTGACGTGTCCTCACGCCGTACAGAAATTTACACTAACATGCACAACATTACCACACTTGCCCGGAGACCGGTCGGGAGCTAAGTGATTGTCGCGCCAGGGGCGGTGCCCCAGGCTGGTGGGATATGCCTCGTTGGTGGGAAACCCCTCTAGCCGACGGTAGATTGGCGCCGGATTTTGCCATACAGCGGGGGAAAGAGCAAAAAACATGCACAAAACTTTTCAGACTCATGAACCTGGTAGTTGACGTTCGCGGAATTACTAAACAATCAATCAATCAACAATGTACACGCCGCTTCTGACACTTCAGTCCCTGCCGTCTCTCGCATAGTTCCTCCCAATCCTACATCACCAGTCCCATTGAAAGACATTCCTCCCAAAGCTCTCTTCTTATCTACCGACCTACCACTATCTACCACTTCAATTGTAACCCACTTTTACGTCCTCTTTATATCTTTGTGTTCACGATCCCACACACAAACAACACCTTCTCCTCTCTAAACAATCCCACCTATTCTAATGTCTCTCATTTGAATCCACTTTTTTTCTCTAAACCCTCATTCTTCAACTTGATACGTCTCACTGTCATTGAGCAGTTCCCATTCCTATTGATATCGCGATTAACCTTGTTTTTTTTTCAGTGAAGCCCCAATTTCTCAACTTTTCCCATCTCACAACAGCGTCAAAGTCGTCGAAAACCGGCTCTTTGAATAAATCTTAGTTGACTGTGATAACTTTAATTATTTTATTATTACATAACGTCTATAACACTTCATCAACTTTGTAGACTTTATAAAATTGTAGTATGTGGGAAGGTGTGACAGATAAATCAAGTCCTTCTATTAAAATAACTTTATTTAGTCGCAAAACTTAAAATTACATTTGAACAGTGTAGCAGCTTGTGAGTAAACCCACAGTCAACACGAACATTATTTTAAACTAATTATGTATATAACAATTAAACGTACACCATTTATCAGATACTATTCAAACTTTTAAAGTGCTTATCCGTAATAATGTAATATGCTCCGTGAGTATATATCTCGTGAATCTGTATTACCCACATTGCGTACCTAGATTCCCCCTCGGTTTAGTCTTGTGCACCGTCCCCCACCCCTTCATACCTTCTCTCCGACTCACCACTACGCCTTAACCTCTCCTTGCAGCCCGTCACCCCCACGGTCGCCCCTTTCCCTGCACTTTCGCCGGTGTCAGTTCCGCCCTTACGCCGCCGCGATACAAGGCTCTGCCATCTTCCTCGCCACTTACTCCTCCACCACCCACTTCCAGTCCTCTCCTCCCTGCCTCGCTCCACGCCCATATATCTCACCCAGTCTTGGGACTAGCCCCGGTCTACCCCACCGCGCGCCTGCTCCTCCCACGCCCATGCAGTCCCGCCCTGTTTTGGCCAGACTCGCATTTTCACGCCCTGCCCCCGTCCTGCCCCCCAGCTCATGCAGTCCCTCCCCATCCCGCCTTGCCCAGTCCCCGCCCGCCCGCCCTTCCCCGCCCTGCCCCGCTCTCCCCGCCCCTCCTCGCCCGATGGCTATGCCGCCCAGCCCCCCTCACCGCTCCCCTGCCCTGCCCCCTACCCCGCCCTGTCCCCATTCCTGACCCCGCCTTGCTCAGCCCCGTCCTTCTCGCTCCAGCCTCTACCCACCCCGCCTGCGCCCACGCCACCCCACCCTGCCTGCCCCCCACCCCGGCCCCGCCCCGCCCCGCAGCTGCCACCCTCCGCGCCGCTTCGTTTCCCAACTTTCCTTTGCCGTTTGGGAATAGAGTGTCTCATAATGCCTTGAAGTGCCACGATTAAGGTAATTCGCGAGCCCCCACCCTGGGATTACCCCCGTTCAGTCTGTGATCTCGCTAATCCGTTGCGTTGGCGGGATACTTTTCCCGCCCCCTCCGCCAATAAGAGAATTAACTAATGGAAATATTCCGGGCGAAGCGTCGGAGCGTGGCTTCTTGGTTGTCAGGCTCCCTTTGACATTCAATATAAAACTACTACTCCTGTTTTTTTTGTAATCGGGGAGGAAAGAAGGGGTTATTTTACTTACAAAGGAAAGGTTATTGTTATTCTTTCTCAAGTGCGTCTGTGGACTACGATTGTTTTTACTTCTCTGTTTAACCTTTACTGACGTTACTACAATTTGCACGGAGGTGCCGTATGAAAAAATGATATAGCTAAATAGTGTTCTACTTTGAGATAACTAAAACTATTGCAGTTTGTTGTAGTTGCAAGATTCCTGACAGGCATTCAGTTAGATTTTTATAGACATGCAAAACTATTTTGCAATAAAGACTAATGATAGCGTAAAATTCTTATACTTAATAAGTGAAAGATTTTTGAAGGGGTTAGTCAATAACAATTTTTATATTGTATTGAATAAATAGAAACTTTGCGTAACATAGCTACTTGGCTGCCCGGGAAATGTCGCATACTAGACACAGGTGCCAATATTTCGGCTGCCTTTCTTCGACTTTCGTCAGGGCGAAAAGCGTGGAGATCGACTCCGCACGAGTTAATAAAGTTCCCCTCCTATCATCAGTCGTTGGAGGGGTAATCGGACGAACCATCGTATCACATTTGAAATTTAGATAAATCAGGTCGAACGTAGTGTAAGGTATGCTGAATTTGAAATAGGCTTAATCGTCGTTTGCGGGTAATCCGTCAAACCATCGTATCACATTTGAAATTTACTTAAATCAGGTCGAATATAGTGTAAGTTATATTGAATTTGAAATAGGCTTAAAACCAGGTCGAAAGTATGGCAGTGAAGAGAAAAGATACAAAGTGTACCAAAGCAATAATGTCCTTATACTACAAAATAGGAAAGTGAATTTCTATTATTGACGTGTTTACATTATGAATAATTGGAGTAGTATAAATGAGTTTGTATGTTAGCCGATGACTATGATGTACCATATCCACTCGAATGAACATTTTAAAAAGGAAAGTTTATTTTCCGCACTGTTCGGAATGCAAACAAAATATGTTTTGGACAGCATTCGTTATAATGTTCAATTTTTAATGTGACTGCCATAATGAAAGTTGTTGAAATTCAACAAAAACTTCCTCTTGGATTCGGACTCTTCCGCCTCCCCCTAAAATCACTATACCCTAAACATTTTCAAGGAGAAAAATTGTGAAAATGGAATGTTACGAGAAAATATATCAAAACCCCCACTTCTTAAGCTGAATACCGTTTAAATTTCGTCCACTCAGTGACACGGTATTGAAATCGACTGTAATTTTACAGTTTCATTACATGGTAAAATAATTTTAGAAACATTCTGAATTGTTCTAACTCCAGATGGAAAACAAATTAACTTCTATTTTCTAACAGTCGATCACATTCATCCATATCAATCACTCATCCAATTACAACTTACCCATCATTTATTGCAAACATCATGTCTATAACAATGGACCTCATCCCAAATTGCTACTTCCAGCAAGTGAGCTCAAATGGTAAAAAGCCATTTAATATAAAGGTTATACCTGTCACAATGGTAACTCTACCAATGACTATTTTCTTATCAATGTTTTGAGAGATTGACAAAAATCTCGTACCTGCCTTTGTTCCCCATTAAGTATTATAGTCACAATAAAAAATGCTATCTGAAAAAGGTGTTTCATCCTCAGGCACAGTGCTTCAATATGATATCGATCAAAATCGCCACCTATTTAATAGTCTGTCTTTTGAGAATTATGTATTTAATAAACACATTTTTACATTGTTTTGCATTAATACATTTTTATGTAAATTATGAATCTTTGATCTTCTAAATCCTGCGTGCGTTTATAGAATAATGTATTTAATGAGCTTATTTTTGCATTATTTTTCTCTCATAAAAATATTTTTGCAATTTCTGTTCCTCTTTTACAATTTTTTTGGAGAACAAAATGAATCATAATAGACCCGTATTCACGTCTCGGGCGCGTTGAATCGCTATCGTGAAGTCCAGAAGCTTACTATAATGAACGCATCACAATCTAGCCATCAGTAAACCGAGTACGTCAATTCCTGTGTATGTTCCTGCGATCGGTGTATGTCAGTTCCTGTGTACGTTTCGCATGAAACTAAATTGGAGAGGCCAAAAAAGGTCTAGAGGTCTTGCTTTTATCGTTACCGCAGAGCATAAAGATTGCGAGCAGCTCTTTGCCTTTTGTTTTGCAACGCCTTCAACCTCGCGTAGTCTGCCGTACATTTGCTTCCCGCAAAGTCTTCAGCCGACGAGCAAGTCTATGAGGATCGGGAAGAAAATCGCGGGTCCTCATTAGCCCTCGTCACCGGCGACGCGACGGGAAGGGCCGGGCCGGGGCGGGGCAGAGTGGGGTGGGGTGGGGCGGGTCGCGGGCTCCAGGTGTCGCCCGAGACGCCCTCGACAAATCCGCCACCGAGAAGAGGACCCTGAATTATTCATACTGAGGGGCGCCGAGGGGGCCGAAGCGTCGGGGCAGGGGGGAAGGGGCGGTATTAGCGCGCTAACCGCATTAGGCACCTGCCCCCTCCCCTCCGCCGTGCCGTAGTCAATACAGAGCGCGCGCCGCGTGAGGGCTGCGCGTGCCGAGCACGCGAGAGCCGCCGACGCGGGAGGACGCGTGACCTCGATGGAGTTGGCCGGCCGCGCCACCTTGTGGGACTCCTTCCGTGGACAGACACCACTTTAATTGACCCAGGCTGCTCGCAGTAATGTAAGAAGGCGTCTCCACTTAGTCGATTTCCTCCATACCGAGCATTAGGGTTTTCACCGTGGAGTTGGTGAGGTGGTGACGTAAGTACAAACCCGCGGGGGTGAGGTGCCGGAGGAACGTGCGCGTGATTGGAATGGAATTGCCCGGAAGCGCTACCTTGTGGTACTCCGGGATGGGTTGGAACTCGCCCTAAATGTTACTAGATGTATAGGGTGCCGTTCTATTTGATTACCGCCATGACGTGGGGTATGGTTTTCACATTGACCTTTGTGCATTTATTCTCGCTGTCATCAATTTTGAAACAATCAACAGATTGCGATGAGAAAAATGCAAAACGAATTATTATCTGCATGGGGGCGATACAGACGTGTGTAATAAAGCATCATACGATCATAGAGATACACACTACCCAAAGATACCTATATAGCTTATAAAATCTTTAGCATCAGATACTAATGAATCATTTGTAAGCTGTTGCTGATAAACGTCTTCTAGAGCAGTATTTTAGTTCCTCAATTGAGAAATAATATTGAGATTGCGTTTTATGAGTATTTTTTTGCAGCAGACGACAGTGGTCCCTATAAATTTAATCTAAAATCAACATACAACGTAGTGTGAACTGTTTGTTTATGCACTAAACATATTTCTTTAGTGTTCCGACGAGTTAATGAAAGCATAATAACACTTGTGAATTAAATGTTTACTAACTAATTTTTCTCACAAAACCACTTGTTGATTAGAAAGCAAGCTGATGCTTACAGTATTTCAGAATATTGGAGATCTAATATATCTAATGGAAAGAAATCAAATTAATGTTATTATAAGAATGGAGTACGAATAACAAAAGCTTAAAGTAACAATGAAATGTGTCAATGTCAACTTTATTAATACACATAATTAATACAGATGTGTACAAATGCTGTGACTCAGCCAATTCTCTATAAACGCATAATTCTAGTGCATATTACATTCTATAATATCTAGAGTGGTATGTTGATGACAATTTCCCTTATTAATATATTTATTCACTATTAATCTTTAGCTTTTTGCAACTTGTATTTTGGGGTCGACCGGCGGAGGTGTCTCTTGGCATCAACTGTTGGCATTGCAGTGCTTCTGACCGGGATGTCCTAGATTCGAGTCTCGAAGTTGGCATGCTTTTAGGCACTAGCTAGATAGCTAGGTTGAATTCAGTCGCAGTCTGTAGGAGAATTCTATCGGCCGGCTTCTCTGATCGGTAGATTTCCGTGGTTTCCTCGATTAATACCAGATAAATGCCCGATCAGTACCTTAATAATCGTGCCACGGGCCGCGCGATCTTTCCTTCCTCTTCCTTGTCCTATCTTCACCCCTTTCTTACACTTCTTACTCTTTCACCTACATGCACTACACTATCACACATTCCGGAGACAGGTCGGGAGCATAGAGCTTATCCCGGCTGGGGAGGGGGGAGGGAGTGCCTCGCTCGTGGGAGATACCTCGTTGTGGGAAACCCCGTTAGCCGACAGTAGGTTACCATCCAGTGGTTGAATATCACAGCCATCTTCCGAGGGAAAACATGCACTATTCATACGAGACTAATGACATTAGCAGCTGACGCTCCTGGAATCACTAATCAATCAAAAAGCAATTTTGGGTCGTTATTTTTACTAATATTGTTTTATTTACAATAGTTAATAAATTTGAAATAAAAATTGCACTTTATAAAGAGAGTGTACGAAAGGTGCCATGTAATATTCAATGCCAGTGTAGTTTTTATTTATTTAAGTGGCTTTGGAAATTCTGATATAAAAAATGTCAAATTATCGATGATGTATTCTTAAAAATTGTGACTCTTTACGCAAAATTGAGACACTTTACGCAAGGAGACAGTTCACGTTTAAAGAAATATGTAACAAAATATATTATTTTTACTTTCTAAAGTTTCCAAAATATTTTTGGTAATAAATCAGTTGGCTTCTGATGTAAAACATTTAAAAGTAAATACTTTATTATAAGTTCTATTCAGATCCGCGTTTCATGTTAAAAATATTGTTTCAATCTTCAATTTTACTTCACAAAATGATAACATTACAATTTGCACCCATTACAACATACTCTTCTGAAAAGAAGTTTATATTACAAAACCAGAGGTATAATTAATCCATAAAAATGCGCAGACGTTATTTCTTAACAACACTTGAAATATATTTTGTGTATTACGTTTCTATTAAAATTGAAATCCCTTGTATTTATTTTGAAACTCAATTTAATTGAAGAATTCATCAGAATTTTAATGAGAAGTATAGCCAGACCATGGAAACTGGTGGGCAAAGAACCAAAAAGTTTGATCTACATTTCTGAAATTGTTATTTGGTAAAATGTACATGTGCTTTTCCCGCGATTTTCAATGATTGAATACCCCCTGGAAATATTAATTATACATAAAATAGGATTGCATTGCTTGTGTTCATTATTTTCCGTGCTTTTTGGTTAAGCCACGCACCCTGGAAACCACTGGAAACAGTCGAAAAGCTAGTATTGAAGCCAATACAAATACGAAAAACTTTCCTCAAATCTTAAAACATATAAAGCAGAATAGATGTGTATTTACAGGCTTACGAATAGTGAATCAATTTGATATTCGTACAATTTTCAATAGCAATAAAACTGACCCAGATTCTATATGCGCGTGCATGAAGTGTGCAACGACTGCCCGTGTTTGGCAGCACCTGAAAGCTCCAGTGGCGATGAACGCAACTTAATTTCACCACTATATCCACAAAAAGTGTATCTGAGGCTGAAGAAAGGTCCATCGATAATACACATACAGTTCCTGCTGAACAAACACATTGGTCTGAATGTCATCAATGAAAAGGATAACGTAGACGTCCACGGCCACAGTTTAGCAGCCTGCAGATGTTCTCTAGACACAAAAAAGAACTCTCAAATTGTCAAGAATCTATCAAGGTGAAAGTAGTTTTGTAACTGTGCAAAAAGCATATGTAATGAAGGGTGTCAAACAATAACCCATAGCGCACGTTTTTACTTACAACTTTTTGTTTAAGTTTGCTATGGGTTACTATTTATTTGTTTAGAACTTTTATTATTAGAACCTTTTCTAACGCTAGCCGATATTGAAAAAAATTGATACCATCGCAATGGGTAATCGTGTTTCTAAATGTGCAGTGTTTTGTGAAAATTCCGGCGTTTCCAGGCCTTCACATAAGCATACAGCAATCTAATTTCAGTGTTTGTCGATATAGATAACAGTTGTGCAATTGAAAGAACAGTTAATGTTAAATAATTTCTTCAAACAAGTACTTTGTAATTTGTGTCTCTGCGAAGAGAACAGCAAGTAAAGAATATGCTAAAAGTGTTATACCTCATAAACTGAAAATATGTTAACATAAAATTGTATAAAATCATTATAAAGTGCTTTTCTTGTATGCATTATTAGCTTTACTTTCATGTTAGGGAGAGGAGACAAGGTTATGCAATGCAACGTGAAGATGGTGAAATTTTGCACAAACTTATTTCAGGGCCCTCGTAACGAAAAAGTGGATACATCCAGTTGCTGAATTTAGAAACAACAATCCTCTAAAAAGTGGTGTAGTCAGAATCCGCGTTTTGTGGGTACTTGATAACGAAAAATTAAATGACGGCAAAACGTCTGCCTGTCCGCCCGTCTGTCTGTATGTCTGTTCGTCTCCTTGTATTTGAAACCGATATTTTAATTTTGGGGGCTACTTTACCTGAAGCCACTGGAACATTTTCCAAATATTAAAAAATTGATTAATCAATTTTCATTCAATTTTGTTATTGGGTAGAGTGAAGGACATTTAAGAGAATGGTGTAGGTCTCATGTTCATTAAAAACACTGATTTTTAGAAAACTGCAAAAATTCAACATTTTTTCGGCATCTTCCTACAAGTACAATTATGAAGATAGAGATTTTTCCTCTTTATAAAATATGTTTCGGATGATACATTTGAAATAAGGTCATGTACAATTTTTCGAACATTTGAGAACTTTTGCCGTAATTTTGTGTGAAAGTACCGGCGAGAAGGTATCTGCCGTTTTAGCACCATTAAGTTTTATATAAAATGTATTTTCAATTATTTTACATTTTTTTGTCCTCTCATTGTGACCCTCCTGGTACCGAAATTGCATTAGTATTTGTCCGTTAATTAATCTACATTTCTATTTTAAAAAAATTGCAAAAGAATTACAAATTGGTCGCAAAGTGGGAAAGCATTATTTCTGTTGCAAAATGTATTCGAACAAAATTATAGTTCTCACAATAGTCGTATTTTCTGTTCCTTTGAACGTTGTTGTGAAGAAAAATAACACATCAGCTCACCAAAATGTTGACGTCAAATAATTTTGTCGAAACACTAACTCAGTTTCTAAAACCTTCGAGAAACAGAATAAAAAGCACACTGTGCAGTACGTTGTTTTCTTTATCACAGATTATACACTACTATCTCTGCCTTTCTTCTCAGAAAAGACATCACAAATTCGTTTTTTACGCAATCGAACCTACTGACCCTTTTCTTAAAGAATAAACTGAGGAAGTGTGGATAGTGCCCACGCAGAAGTAGTATGGGTGAGTGATGGATGGCGAAAGAGGACATAGGAGAAAAGGAGAAATTCGGACGACGTGGGCTATTGCGCACAAATGGAAGATATGAGTATGAGAAGATATAAAAATGAGGTCAAGCAAGTTATAGAAGTCCGAAATGTCGGGAAAACAACATTAGATGGAAAGTGCGATAGATAGATTAATATCAGCAGTACAATAGAGTGACTCAAGCGATGGTATGTTAACGGCTAAGTTGAAGACAATATAATGGACTAAACAGGGAGATGAGAGCATAGAGGGCAGAAATGAAGTGTAGAATGGGCAGAATTAGAGAATGCAGCGGACAGAAATAGAGGGTGGAGAGAGCGGATATAGAGAGTCGAGAAGGCAGAAATAGAGAGTGTAAATGTACTCACAACGTTAAATGATGCAGAGTCATTCAGAAATGATGGGAGAAGGAAAATTACAATATATTATTTGAATAGTTGCATATATTAACTAGGTGCTGCAATAGAATACTACATCAAAACTTCAATTACCCAAATTCCAAGCCCTCTCTACATTCATTCCCAATACAATCCTCAAGTAGATCTAATCAACAAAATATCTGTATGGATTTCCTACATCGATCGCGTGTCGCATCTCTGTGCGAGTGAATTACCGACTGCAAGGGAAGCGTTGCGGGGTCTGCGGGCAGTGCAGACAGCGCGGCGAGGGGAAGGGGGGACGAAGGGTGGGGGGTGGTGTCGCATGCTTCTGTGCGAAGTGGAATTACCGGACTGCATAGGGAAACGTTGCGGGGTCTGCGGGCAGTGCAGACGCGCGGCGAGGGAAGGGGGGACGAAGGGTGGGGCGGGGGTGGGGGAGTGGGAGCGAGCGAAGGTGCATCGCAGAGGCAGCCAGCGGCCCCCGCCCCAGCCGCCGCCCGCCGCGCCCGCCGCCGCCGCGGGCCCGCGCGCCGCCCCGCGAAGAGCCGCACAACGGAGCGAGCGCAGCGGACCTCCTCCGAGACAAACAACAAGCCGTGTACGTCTCATGTAATTTAATGGATGCTTGCTGATTGCGTTTCCGGGATAGAGGGGCCGCGGCGATGACGGCGGTGGCGGTGAGGGTACCGAGGCGGATGACGGCGGTGGCGGATGGAGCGAGACAGTGGTGGCGGTGGGGTTGAAGGGTAGCGGCAATGACGGCGGTGGCGGCGATGGAAATGCGACGGCGGTGGCGGTGAGGGTTGCGGGGATGACGGCGGTGGCGGCGATGGAGCGAACAGTGGTGGCGGTGGCGTGAGGGTACCGGCGATGACGGCGGTGGCGGCGATGGAAGGCGACGGCGGGTGGCGGTGAGGGTACCGGCGATGCGTCGGGTGGCGCGATGGGAGGCGACAGTGGTGGCAGTGGCGGTGCGTGGTACCGGCGATGACGGCGGTG
>BOPP01000072.1:582348-627458 GCA_017312745.1 Gryllus bimaculatus | reverse complement strand
TGGCGGCGATGAGGACGTCAAGTGGTGGCGAAGGTGGCAGCGATGGAGCGGAGTGGGGGGGGGTACAAGGGGGTGGAGAGCGGAGCGCGGTGATTGCTGGTGATGAGGTCAGGGACGAAGGAGATATCCTAGCGGTGGTCATGGGTAAGCTCGGGAAATATTCGTGAAGTAGAGGGAACGAGTCGTGTACAATAATCTAGTAATGGAATGGCGTCAAAAGATAAACGAAAGAAGAGTCGAAGTCAGATACAGGAGGAAAGATTTGAGAAAGAACAGTTCATGCAATAAAAATAATAAAAAACATCAAAGGAGTGTTGACCTTGAATAACATTCCTACTGATGACTGTGTAGAAATGGAGATGAGATGTTAACAGTGTTAAAATGGCTATCACTGTTTATTATGCGCTATGTCGCGAGGAACGCGCCCCTCTATTCAAAATTGGAGGGATAAAGTAGACGACATTCAATAGGGAGGACGCGGCAAGGGAATATACATCTAAACATGACGTAGATCCATCCGTATCTAAGGAGGAGGCAAACGAGATTGAACGAAAATGAGAGATGGTGCAGCGGGACCGAAAGATTGCAACTGTTACGAGAGTGGAGGAGGGAACGACGGTGCTCATGTGAATCCATCTGAATCGATGATTGCGTGTAAGCGCAGGGAACTTGTACGGCTCTGTGCTTCTAGGAAAAGATGAAACAAAGTAAAGTTGTTTTGAAGGGGAATGCGTTGCTCTAAAGAGGAATGCACAAATGGCATGGATGGGCCCTGGCGCATTAAATTAGAAGGCGCACAGCGATAGCTGAAGATAACAGAGAGTATAGCAATTTTCTGAGAGGAAAGTGGAGCACAATGAT
Organism: Gryllus bimaculatus; assembly: GCA_017312745.1. Classification (NCBI taxonomy): domain Eukaryota; kingdom Metazoa; phylum Arthropoda; class Insecta; order Orthoptera; family Gryllidae; genus Gryllus; species Gryllus bimaculatus. The sequence goes on along the minus strand of BOPP01000072.1, from coordinate 626,597 downwards.
GTTATTTTTGACAAGACCGCTTGAGACTGGTAAAAATGAGGGAAATTCTCAGACAGAGTGGGTCGAGAAACACGTCCTTTGTCTAGCGCGGGGTATCCTGGTTAAACACTCATAATTGCTTATACATTCTTGGCTATCCGGGATGAGCCTCGTCTCGGGCAATTTTGCTGACGTTTCTGCCATATTGGTGTGGCCTTATTTAAAGCTATACTGCTGAGCTATACTCTGAAGAAGGCCACAGCAAGATGGCCGAAACGTCAGAACAATTGACCGAGACGCGGCTTATCCCGCATAGCTGTGAATGTATTGACCCCGTACGCGAAAACCTACGAATACTTATAATAGCTTCTTCGGTTTTACGTTTTTCCTCACCTTATGAGAAGTTTCCAGACCACGAACATGTGAACACGTGATACACGAACATGTTCTAATTTTTCCTGCTACCCTATGTTATTATCTTACCGTCTCAAGTTCAATTGCTTTGAACGATCCTTGACTACACTCGACGGTGAGTTGGGAAAAAAGGAAAGAATGTAAATACAATGTGCATTGTAGAACGCGTGGAATGCACCAAGTCCGGTACATGCGTTTTAGATACAAACTATAACGATAAATTGTAATAGCTAAGCATTTTATTGAAAGATATGTGTTGCGTAAACATATTACAAACTATTCACAATTATTATTGATACCTCTTGATGAACAATATCGTCACTTGAGATAATATATATTTGACAGTCGCTAGGAAAAGCGATTTTTCAGGGGTTGCATAACATGCATATGTACACTTTAATTAAAATAAAATGAAAGACAGTAAGGGTGTCTAAAAGACAGAGGAAAAGGTGATTTTATTTTTCTCGTTGGAATGCGTGACTCGGCCAATCGACTCTGTATTGCAACATTGCCTCTCCCCAAAATAAAATGCCTGTGTCAGAAATAACTAAATATACAATGTATCTCACGATTTTACAGAAGTACAATTACGAAGTAGACGTTTGAAACGTGATTCTGACCAAAATATTGTTTTTAATTGTTTCATCGCCCACTAAACTACGATAAATGTGATTTTTACAATTTCAGTTTTAACACATTTATACTTTGTATTTTTAGAAAAAAAGTCCGCCAAAATATTTGTTGGGAAATAATAATTCCAAATTCATATTTTGTTAAAATAATTTTCTAATTTTCAACATTTGAACACATGTCTACGTTCTAACTTGTTATGCGTTTTATTCCAACTGTACAGAAGTAACTGCGAATTGTGCATCCCCATTAATTCAAAACGTCTACAGCTCTCTCGCCGGGGGCAGGGCATGCCCCCGTGTTGCCTGGCGTACGCGGGAGTGCTCCCACGTGCTCCGGCGTGGCATGGCGGGTCCTCGCGTTGTCCGGGCGGCACGCCATTAGCCCATCTGCCCGTACCCGCGCCGGTGTACTTCCGTTCCGGAACCGGTCTTCCCTTGGTCTGTCCGCGGTCTGCCTCCTGTTTGATTCCGGTCCGTCTGGATCTGCTCCAGTCAGCCCTCGGCCTTTACCGGTTTGCCTCCAGTCTGTTCTGACTCTATCTATGTCGGTCTGCCTCCATTCTGCTCTGATCTGTCCCGGCGTAGCCCGCCCTGCTCCGGTCTGCCCTTACCTGCCTCTATCTACGCTGGTACTGCGCTTTGCCGGTCTGTCACATCTGCCCCATTCTGCCCCGGTCTACTCCGGCGAGCGCAAGCGCCGCTCTATTTAACAGCTCTCTCCCGACGCCCCAGCCGGTCCCAAATACCACTTCTGTAGAGAACCGATGGGGCGCCAACGCCGTGGTACGCGCTCGGAGGGGCATAATAGAGCCGCGCTGCAACGTCAGCGCCGCGAGCGCGCGCGACAGGGTCGGGAGGCTGCCTCTCGCCGGCAACCGGATGATGGATCATCGTCGCAGTCAGCCTCCCCTTCCCTCCCCTCCCCCCACGGATGCGTAGCAGGTGCGTTGCGCGGCGTGGACGCACCTGCACGCACCGGCGGGGGCCGCGCTCTGCAGCTGCGCGGGCGATGTGCCAGGCAGACAAGGAAGGTCGAGCCCTGGGTTTTGGAGATCGCCGACATTTCTTTAATGCGTGACAAACTGGTAGAAAACATTTGAAATATTAAACAGTTAAATACTAAAATAAATTCAATTTTATCGGTCTAAAGTTAAACCTAGCGAGGGCGGCGAGGACAAAAATGGCAGCGAAGACAATGAGGGCAGCTAGGACAGTGAGGGTAGCGAGAAGAGTGAGGGTAACAAGGATAACGAGGACTGTGAGGACAGGGAGAGTAGTGGGGACAGTGAGGGCAGCGAGGACAATGAGGGAAGCGAGGACGGTGAGGGCAGCGATGAGTGAAGATACCGATGGCAGTAATGGCGGTGAAAGCAACGAAGACAGCGAGGACAGTGAGGATAGCGAGGACAGTGAGGGCAGCGAGGACAGTAAGGGCAGCGAGGACAGTGAGGGCAGCGAGGGCAGCGAGGACAGTGATGCCAGTGAGGGCAACGAGAACAGTGAGGGTTGCGGGGACAGTGAGGACAGTGAGAGCAGCGAGGACAGTGAAGGCAATGAGGGCAGCGAGTACAGTGAGGGCAACGAGGACAGTGAGGGTTGTGGGAACAGTGAGGACAGCGAGAACAGTGAGGTCGGTGAGGACAGCGAGGACAGTGAGGACAGTGAGGGCAGCGACAACAGCAAAGACGGTCATGACGCGGGGACACAGAGGTCAGCCAGAGCAGCGAGTGCAGCGGGACGGGCGCGGACAGAGCCAGGAGGAGCGAGGGGGGCGTGAGCTCATAAGGTCGGGGGGTCGTGCCGTCGGGTGTGCACAAAGGGCAACTTCAGCTTCTGCCTGTTTCTCTTTTGCACATAGAGGACAGAATGCTGTCGTAGAATGTACCTGTGCCAAACCCATTGATCAATTCTAGCACTCTCAATCGGCCACTTCAAGTACCTTGGCAAATGTGTGCTCAAGGAAAGGCTACTGTAACGTGTGACGTTATTCCATTATCAACATCATAGTTTCAATCATGTGTGGGAAATTAATAATAACGTAATAACTATTGTTTGTCCATCGTATCTGGAATATTCACTTAAGCGAATTTTTAAAATCAGAGTAGGCACAGTTTTCCACAATTTCTTATTAAAATACATTCATGAACTGTTATCAGTTATCACGTGTTTCGTATGTAGCCCCAACTTCCAACTTTTTAATTTTGTGAAACTGTTCGTATTTAATAATAAAATGAACATTTTCTGAAGATTGTGAATGAAAATATTAATTTGCGAAATGTATGAACACAGTCGGAGTATTTGTTGCATTGCAGTAACTCTTTGATATCTTAAATTTTAACCACAGCTGTAAACTTTAGTTAATATTCTCTTAGTAGGGGATTACGTCCTTTGTCATTGGATTCAAAACGCGCTAAACCAACGTTTAGGAAAGAAAAATTTGTTTTTCGTAGTAATCAACCATTCTATGAGGTACTTCGCATTCGCTTATCGCGGGATTTCTACGTGCTAATGTAATTAATGTGTAATTTCGTTATCTGGAAGGAGCTATCAGCTTCTCTTTATGATGAGTATTATTTATCGATTATCTAAGTTGTGTGCGTATGTGGAGTTGGAAAGCACACACATTCATTTACTTATATTTGAATTCAATTTTAATGATCTTCTGGAAGTAGTTTAAATGCGAAGTTTTTATTCACGTTTTATTCATTTTTTCTTACTTCAGAATCTTGTATTTTCTAAACATAAAGCTTCTCTTTTGTCATTACGAATCTGCTTCACAACCAACGTACAACATTCAACGATGGACAACTCTCGGACACACAACGGAATCGGACAGGTGCTTTCATTGGGTTAAGAACGCACCCCTTTAAAATGTACGCTCTTTGGAGCGAGGCGATTAACTGAAAGTCAAAAGTTCCAAATTCTTAGGTTTTATCATAAAAAATTTACATTATTCTCAAATGTCTCAACCTCAAAAGTAAGTAAGTTTTTTAACAATACTTTAAACATAACTTGACATTATAAAACCCGATTTATCAGTACCCAAGATACCAGCACTTTTACGTCTTTATAAATCCTGAGACGTTTTCTGTGTAAAATTGAATGTCAATCTATTGCACTGTATTTCGTTTGGTGATTAAGATATATGTTTTGGTTGAAATATAGGAGTATTACTGATCATTTATAAGGTTAGACATCAGACCAGTTTACAACGGTAGTTTCTTATCACTGAGGCATTGGAACCTTCCTCTGAAAGGTCGGGACAAGCAGGATCGGTGTGATCCAACACCTTTCCTTGCTTTACGTGTTCTCCAAACGGTAAACGGCCTATCTGATAGGAGTCACTCATTTTGCTTAATTAATTCTTGATTAGTAACTGTAAATTGGCATTTTTTGTAAGGTCCCACATTCTAAGCTCGTGTAAAATCAGAATAATTATAAGCATAAAGGGGTTAGACCGAAGACGTTATTTCTCAAATTTGAGTTATCTTTTGATATTAAAAACTGTATGTCCGACAAATAATGACTGCGGCCTTGGCATTTTGGTATGGAGAAGTAACTCATTTTATTAAGTTTCGAATTAGTGTTGATATTTGCAAGCGGAAGTGACCTCCTGAACATTTTAATACAAGGACTACCCTCCGCGTGTCGTGACCTTCGAATACCATCTCCTTAAAGATCTCACCCTCCAAGCAGCTACCTCATGGTAGAAGAACGTTCAATACTTGTAGGACGTCTCTTGGGACACCAGCATCTCTGAAGTTTGTTTTTTCTTGCTGCTGAATTCGTAACGTCGACGAGTGCAGACATCATACCACTGCTCATTCGTCATCTTCTACTTCACTTTGTGAGATACTAGTATTTGAGGTAAACTCTGCGAACCACAGAACATCTCACGACCGGACATCCGGCCTACGAACAGTCTGCACTCGGCAGCCGCCAGCGCTCGGCGGCGTTCGAATACCGCCCCCTTAAGAGCCGCCGCTGTAACGCGCAGGGCGGTCGAGGAGGGCGGGCTGGGCGGGCGGGCCCCATGGCAGCGCGCCCCCGCGTCATTAGGCGCGTAATGCCCTGCGCGCCGCCCCCGCCCCCGCCCCGCCCGCGGCATGATTTGCGTCGCGCGAGGCGCCGCGCTGCGGAGAGTTTTACCGGCTCGCCTTCCGCCACGCGGCACCGCCCCGTGCCGTCGCCGCCCGCGCCCTGCCCCAGCGCCGCCCCCGCGCGAACCCTCTGCTCGACCCGCTCTGTCGTCACGTCCCGACCAGCACCGACCCCGCACTTCTCCGCGGTCGCCGATCCGGCCGGTCGCGAACCGAATCTGATGCGGATCTGCCGATCTGATCCAAAACACGATACGATCTCCAACCCGATCCTATCTGCCCCCGCGCGCAAACCATCCGTATACCTCCCGGCGACCTGAGGACCCCCACACCCCCTCCGATTCCCAACACCCTCCAACACAAACCCGACCCTCACCCCTCTGCTGCTCTGCCTCTTCGCCCGCCACGCTGCATACCCGTCCTGCCCTTAGCGCTGCTCCCGCCCCCTTGACCCCGTGCCTGCATCCCCGCCCTCGCCTCTGCACCCTTCTCCCCGGGACCCTATGCTGGACCCGCGCCCACCCTTCTATCTTCAAACTCTGGCCACTCTCCAGCAACCCGTCCCTATCACACGTTTTCCATGCGTTCGTCGACCTCATTCCCGATCTGTCTCACAGTTCTCTTTGTCGTACGCTTTACGCTCCGCCGCGCTCCGCCCCCGCTCCGCCCCGCGCCGCCCCCGCGACGACCCCGACGACCCCGCCGTCCTCAACCCTTCTCCCCCGTCGTCTGCTGCACTTAAGGGGTATGGCCCCAAACACTTCGTATCTGCGAGCCCGGAGGCCTATTATGTGAAACTATGGAATCCGGTGAGCTTTTGATTATCTCAAAGAAATTCGAACGCTTTGAAAAACGACAACTTAATTACAAAATATATTGGCATTAATGCAAAAGCAACCGATTCGAAATAATGATTTGCGCTCAAGTTAGAGAATTATTTGGTGGAAGTGTGCAATACATATTGTACGTGCCATCTAGGGTACGTAAGAGCTAGAGACCCAAACACTCTCGGTGCCGGCCAAGGTGCCATCTACGTGAATCGTGCGATTTATGGGCTTCGGTAGGTCACGTTCTGACATAATCGATTAGATTTCATGTATTTTCCCAACACCTGTGCATGGAAGGTTTTTTGAACATTCAGGGGCAAATGTAATACGTCCAATTCCGTAATACTCGTATGCAACTTCCCTCCACATGCTCATTCAGAGAAAGTGATATCTTATTATCCTTCTACATGCCCTAGAAGTTTTAACTCTGCTCCTAAGACACATGTATGTGTAACCATATAAGTCAATATCGATGACACATCGGCGTTTTTATTATTATTACTATTACTATAACTATTATTATTATTAATAATAATAATATCATTATTATTATATTTACTGTTAAATTGAGGAAATATACTATTTACAATATCATATTTTTCTTTTATACAATTGGGAGCACATTGCTCAAATTCCTAAAGTTATTGTTATTTTGCATTTGAACAATTTGTGATAGGAGGTCAAATTGTGCTAATTTGCATGTAATTCCAACACTTCCACGTGCCTTTGTGCTTTTTTCGGCCTTAATAGCTATTAATCTCCCTTATAGCTTTCCTTTCTGCATAAACTGAAAATCTTCTCCATTTGCAAATGCGAGTAACACGTAGTAAATGCATGATAGATGTATCACTGTATTGTGGATTTCAACCTTTCAGCTACTAAAAATAAATATTAGAGATTTTAAACGCAATACGAGTCAAAATTCTTGTACTTGAGAACATATGCTCTCAATTAAATATTTTTTGGAAGAAAAATATTGACATTTATAGACATCGTATTTTCCAGTGAACTTTACACTTCTGTCAAACTTCCTTTTATAATAACATGTTTTAGCTTACATCCTCAATAAATAAAGTGCTCTTTTCGCCGTACACATTAAAAAATTTTAGTCTTCAAATAATGGCGCGTGTATCCACCATAAGAATATGAATCCGTTTCGTATTGTGCAATAAGAAACCAGCAAATATGCTCTTATTCGAATGCTCCAGAAACGACCACTTATATTTTGTGCACAATATTCCTGATTAGCCATCAAAGTACGAGCTATCCCAAGCTATTAATAAAGTCCGCTACTCACATCGCTTTGTATGTTCAAATTAAGTTATTTGGTGCATTCCCACAAAAACAATTTGTTGGGTGTGCATTATCACCTCTGAAATCGATACTGCTTCCCTTTGTAACACGAGCCTCATTTTCCCTGTGTGCGTGCTTCCAATACTCTATTAAGCATACCGAAATAACGATTCGGTTCCCCGTGCTGTGTTCGTGATCTCATGCAAAGGAAATCAACCTCCGCAAAGGAAATGTAACGTTCGGAAGGTTTTATGAAATTAATTTGTCATTTCCATTTTCTAGTAGAGTGCGTCTTATAATTGGATACATAGAGACCATATAGTTCTTGTGCTTAACTTCATGAATTTTCATACTTAATTACATTAAAATGTAGGATGTAACAAAGTAATTTATGGCCAGTGTATCTGAAGAGCGTATTTCGAAAGCGACGTATCTCAAATAAAAAAAATTGTTAATGAAGGAAGAATTAAAACTCAACCTTGTAGGTCAAGATTAGGTTTTCGTATATCATTTAAAATATGAGAATCACCGTTTTGAACACCATATTGGGAATCTAATGAAGAAGTAAAGACAATATGTGTTAACGGCAACATGAAAGTATAAATTATAAGTTTTAATACTTATCAATGAATACATTTCGGGCTTAATGTGACTTGTAAACATTTCTTCTTTGTTTACGGCGCCGAGGCACTGATGATAATCGGTTGGGGCGCTGGTGTCGGCTGTTGACGTAGGTACGGTTTAGGCTTATCCCGACGAACCTTATCGAGTGAACATTTATCTCTTCCTCTTTTTTATTAAAATTAAAAGTATGTTTAAGAATTTCAATGGCCTAACGGTGTGTTCCCTGCGAGATGAAACATCATCTTCCAATCTGATGTCGTGCTCTCGACAGAAAAAAGCGTGTTTGGCCACTGCAGACATCACAGTTTCTTCAAAACGAGATTATTGAGATGACAAAAAATCATTTTTTTAAATGAAATATATGGTAAAAGTAGTTATAAAAAGTATCAGAGTTCAAACGAATTTGGCGAAAAGATATCAGTATCGGAAAACCGAGAATTATTGCACTACAAAGAGAAGAAGATTTATGAAATAATAAATATTATGAAATTTTGTTTTCCAAAACAGTTGTTGATGAAAAATACCATAACTAAAATAGCAATTAGGAAAGTAATTTAAAAATCTCGTAAATTTAAGTACTATTTTTTGTTTCATTCTTTACTGTAGTCTACAAGAATGTGCAGCGTGCAAGCGTGTACGTCTGCAGTAGCCTAATTTATCGTGTTTCTCTTACGAATTTTATGAAGCGGCATATCACAGCTCTTTCCAAAGAGTCGTTCGCTTTTTGCTCGCCATCGTTCACAGTATTTTTCTGTCGTCATAAATGTCACACGCCACATTCGACCGTTTCTGGTAACAGCTGACTCTTACAGCTGTTGCTTCATTTTCAGGGAACAGCGATGTCCAACAAAGAGTACCTTGAGTTGTCTTTGTAAAGTGCAGTAAAACCTAAACTAAAGAAGCAAATTCTATCAAGTCGCATGAGAGTCTACAATATGTTGCAGACGCTATGCATACCTAAAATGCCGCTTGAAAACTTCAGTTATTTAAACAAATCATTTTTAATAAGCTTTTTTAAATGTATAAATCGTAAAACAGTAATTGAGCTTTACATCTCGTGGAAGCTGTAATGTAATTTCTGCACAAGATCGCTTTGTAAGATTAGGTCAGTTTTAAGAGAGAATAATTCACGTCTATAAAGTTTTTCTTCTAAGCTTTTTGTTGTATATTTAAGTTAAAATGAAAACTGCGCGATTTAAACCCACGTAGTTGAGACAATATCTTAAAGTGCGTATCGGCGCGCCTCATGTGATTAGATTTCATTAAATATGAAACCAAAATATAAAAAATAAAATAGTTGCAAATTACTTTGTTCAAGCAATAATAAAGTAAGTTTAAAAACATTTTTGTAATTCATGTGTTCCATGGATTTAACCGAAAGGGAGAACATATGTTATAAACAGAATTCGTAGCGACTATGCTTCATTAATTTGTAGAATTTAACGTAAAAAATTATAAACATCTACGTAAAAGCGGAGAAGCGCCAGGAAATAACTAAAATATGAGCATCTTCTAGTTTTGATAACTGTAGTTCATGGAAAGAGAAGTTACTTTGGAAGATATTCACAGTGGTTCCATGTATGGACTCATCATCATCATATAAGGGAAGGCAACGGGAAACCACCCTGAATAATTTATCCCAAGAAAACCCGTTATGGGTCACCTAACTTCCGTATATGGAAGATAGGACCAAAGAATTAGACATGAATGGACAGTATACTAAGATAAATTTATTTTCTTCAATAAATATATCACTGAATATATCGTTAAATGTCCATGTAATATAATGTCATGTATAGAATGTCGAATTTAGTGTATTTTCTAAATAGAGGAATATAATATTAGTGTGTTTGTATTATTTTTCCTTAGCAAGTAAGACGAATTGCTCTGTTGTTTTCTCGATGTGCTGTTACCCAAACACCTACGTGGTTTATGCTTAAACAATGTATAATGCTGAAATGAAACGTAATGTGATTAAATATTGATTCAGAAAAATAAGAACTACAAAACCATATGCTGGTACAAATTCCAGGGCAATTACAAGGCTGTTAATAACAGCGATAACTTGTAATTAGTACGGCCATTCGTGTTACTATGTATGGCTACTATTGTTTGTGCGGCAGTATGTGCGTTCGATGTGCGTTACATGTTATGTTATAACATGCCGTAATATAAAAAAATATTTTCAGGAACTGAAAACATTATTTGCACAAAATATGATAATGAAGGGAATAATCACTTCACTGTGTGTTCATTCACACTTCTTCAGTAAACGTTTCGGGACCAATCCAGTAGCTGAAACTTCGGTTCGTGAAGACCTCTTGCTTTTCAAGAACCACCGCCACGACTATCTGCTCGAATTCCCACCAACACAATACTTAATACTTGTGTATCATCAGAGCGTCAATTAATTTACGTCGTATTGTCATCAAGGTATCGTGTAGCTCTTATTCCCTATCCTGTTATTTCATAGCACTACGTGATTGAGATAAAAACTTCGATGGGCGAAGTAGGCGATCGATGTTTCGTTCCTCTTCCTCGGCCTATCCTCTCCCCTTACATATCCAAATACACTTAAATTTACATGCACTGCAAGGCTACACATGGGGTGACAAGTCGGAATTTTAGAACGTTTCGCGCCGGGGCGATGCCACGGTAAGGGGAGATACCTCGAGGAAAAATTACCTCGCAATCGGAGGTGCGGTTGGGAGGTGTATGTCCACGCCGAATCTCACCATCGAGTGGGGAAGAAATTGTCGCCACTTATCGGGGTAAAAAAAAAAATCACTGCCCTATTTGGTCCAAAACAGTTGACGTGCTCGGACACAATCAAACTTTCCTCCAAGACCGCACAGCTTCAGTCAGGACAAGCTCTAACTTCTGAACTAGAGGGAAGGAGGGGCGACGAAGGAACGTAGCACCCTGACCGTGGCCCGTTAGTTAAGGTACTGCTCCAGCATTCGACGTGTGTTGAATGTAGAAACCACGCAAAACCAATGATCCGAACTGCCGGGAGCTAGGATTCTCCTCCGGTCAGCGGATGAATTTGATCGAGCTATCTAGTGCCGAAGATCTGCCGGAATCATAGGACATCTCGGCCAGAGACACTGTGGCGACACCGGTGCGTTGCGGTTGGGTGACGCGCTCTCGAGGCCGAGAGGCGTTGGGGGGGGGGGGGCTGCTACCAGTGCCGGCGTTGGCGCCCAGTGGCAGATGGGGCGCGTCATTACGCGCCGCGGCTGGCCGTGGACGGTGACCAGCTGGCCCGCCCCGCTGCTTCCCAGCGCACTTCACTCGCCGCTCCGCCCCGCCCTATTTCTCTCAATCACTCATCCGCTCTCGTTTTCTCTTTTCCTCTTTCTATTTTTCCCCATTTCTCTTCCTCCCCCTCTCTCTTTCTCCCCCTCTCTCTATCTCCCGCTCTCTCTTTCCACCCCTCTCTCTTTCTCCCTCTGACCGTATGTCCTCAGTCACCACATTTTGTCTCAATTCTCTACATTCCCCTCACTATTCCATGTTTGCCGTGCTGTTACTAAGACCCACCCTGAAATATTTCATCTCCTTCCTCTCTCTCGCTCTTGTTTTTTCTGTATCTTTTTATTTATTTCTTTTTGTCAACACGTGTTTTCTTGGAACAATACTTTCCTTGGACGCGGTACTCTTTCTCCAGAATTCACCCAATATGAATATTCTCCATTCTCAATGTCAAAAGAAGGGACAAAATATATATATTTCCCAAAAGAAAAACTGTTAACTCTGACCACTCATTCATCTCTACCATAGCATTCAGCATTATCTCTTGAATATTTTAGTAGTGTTTATACTCAGTCACAGATTCAGAATTTTCTATTATTTTATGTCGTATTTTTTCAGTCAATGAAGGTTTACTGGGAAAATCGTACGATCACTGTATTTTTTTTAATATTTTTTTCAATGTATTAAACTAGCTACTTACAATAACAATAGTCAAGTCGTCAATCCCATCTTGATTATTTTCTTTAATTGTCCATTTTCTGTTGTTCTAAATTTTGTTTTTTTCCCATCTCTTCAATTTATTCGCTCCCTTAAACTATTTCGTCCGCACTTCTTACTTTACCTTAACTACGATTGTCCTACTTGAGTTGTTCTTCCTTCTGAAGTTGACTCACCTTATTGTTATCAATCCAATTACAATCTGGAATCCAATATAACATGCATAAAAGAAACATTTTACAGAAATATGTGTGCTCGGGCGCACGATCTTTGACCTGTAGGAAACCGCACGGCGCTCTTTAGCGAACTACTCCGTTGGCAACAGCAGCAAGTCTAAAGCGCGGCTTAGGGGTCTCTTTTATTGGTACTCCCCACCCCACTCTCGCCAGATTCCTCCCTCGTTGATCTGACGTGGCCAACGCCACTTCGGCCGCTAAACGTTCTCTCGAGCCAGGCAGTGTTGCCAAGCTCTCGTATTTATCCTATTGATGTTTTGTGAAAAAACAATAATACGCATCAAAAATAATCAGTAGTATATTTCGAAATGGATTTAAGTATTTTCTAGCAAAAATGAGAACTTCTAATCGAATTTAAAAACTCTAAACGAATAAGAATGTTCCTAAATTATGAAGTAAAAGCCTCCCAATCTGGCAACTGTGAAACCAGCCCTCTTCAAGCTATCCTGCACTCCACTTTACTCCAGTGGCCACGGCTGTTACACTGCCCGCCCTCACCTTCTCTCCCTCTCTCTCTCTCCCCTTCCCCCTCCCTCACCCCCTGTTGCCCCGCCCTTACGGCGTTCGCGGACACCGTCCACATTCATTACAACACCGGTGCAGGAGCCTCGCCGATTTGTCAAGGCCATTGGCCGCAGTATTTTATCCCGAGCGGCAGTACTAGCAACCCCTCCCCGAAACAAATTTGCTGCTACAAAAAATCTAATTTACTGGATGTAAAGGCAGGCATCCCGCCAGCAGCCTGCTTGGCGCAGATCGCCTGCGCAGTGGGGCCCATGTCACGAACAGTTAGGACCAATTTAAAAAGTTGCGTTTTCAGACAGACGTTTTTCAATTGCTTCCCTCTGGCATATGAAAGTTAAAAAATGATATTAGTATGAATCAAAATGTTAAAATTAAATCCCTTTTGGTTCAGAAGCAAAAAATAATCAATAAGTGATTAACAATTGGGACGTCTTTCAACATTATTCTTACTTTGTTAAAAGTATTTGTGGTTTGATGTTCATCTTATTAACTACGTCTTTTATTTCAAGTTTCTCGATAACGTTTTCCAACCTTTCGTTTTCCTTTAACTTAACCAGTGAGGAGATTTCGTTCTACTCCATTATGTGTTTTTTCTTAGTATAAAGGAAATTATGTTGCAATGCAAAATGACGTTGTCGAGTTGTTGCCGACAAGTACATCTGTGGGAATTCCTTAAACCTAAACATTATTTTGTATTGTCTCTCCATCCAAAAGGCTCTCCGACCGTCCGTCTCTCCGTCCGCCCGTCCGTCCATCCGTCTCTCCGTCCGTCCGTCTCTCTGTCCGTCCGTCTCTGTCAGTCGATTTCTCTATCAGTTCCGTTTCTCCGTCCATTCCGTTTCCCCGTCAGGCCATGTGCCCGCTCTTCCGTCTCTTTGTCTTCATCTTTTAACTAGCTTCGTTTACAACAGTAGATTTTTAAATTATTTCTGCTATGTTTTTTATAATACTGGTTATTTGAGTAATTTTATGCCAATTTATGGCAATTAATTTTATGGCAATTTCCCGCAAGAACAGAACGCAGAAATCTACGCGTTTAAGTTCGTACGCGCTCAGGTCGAGTATTTGGGGTCGGTGAGACGAACTTCAAGTGCGGTGATCTGTTGTTGAGCGAGCAAAAAATATGCTAGTATGAATGCAAAAGTGATAAATTCTCTCAAGGACTCAGCTAGTATTATAATATTACATGTACATTACAAATATCATACGAAAGTAAGTTTTGCACTGAAAGTATTTTTCATTAGTGCACATGGCACACTCGTAATAATATTGAGGTAATTAAATAATGTCAAAACTTTTTATAGAAAAATTTTACTTATATTCTACATGTTTTAATCAAAGAAGTAACTGTTCTCCCTCAGAAAAAAATCAATGTAAATTTAGTGAAATATTTTGATATATTCCTATGAGTTTGAAGTCATCAAACAACAATAGGTTGGGGAAACACAATATTTCTCACCGTTCTCAAGCATGGTGGAAATACGTTTTCCATATTTATTAGTTTCATTACTGAACAAAACTGCAATGACCGGGCTCTTTAAAATAAAGCTTATGATTACGGTCCAGGTTATTAAGTTTTAACCTATATTTTCCTCCCATCTTAATGTCATTATTTTCTATTCACATATCCGTTCCAATCATTTGTGAGCCAAATATGCGAATTGGAAAGACCCTAAAAACAGCTATAACGAGTTTTAATTGTAAAAAATGCTACATCAGATTTTTAAAATACGCAAAGTTGAGTTAATAAAACGTATTTCGGTTTATCTGAATCTTCAGGCCCTCTCGCTCAGCCTTTAACATTGCTTACTTTATTGCTACTAATTAGATTAATGCTATTTTCAAGCTAAAAATTAAAAAAGTGTGTGGGTTTTACTAAACAAAGCAATGAATATCATTTAAGATGTTTTACGGAAGATATTTCTAGGGTCTGCCGGTGATGTGTGATTGTAACTCTAGTCTAGCAAAAATGAAAGGAATAAAGGAGTTCTTCTGGGAGAAGTAATAACTGGTGAACATTTTCGCATTTTCTATATGCTTTAAAAGATAATAGTCGTGCACATTAATTATTGTGGAAATATACCTAGTTGTTGAATGCAACAGCACATCAACTTAATTTTTGAGCGGATACTAATTATAAATAGAATATTGAAGTTGCAACATTATTCTTCAATTTTGCGACGTTTTAAAGAAATTCTCTCACGTTCCCAACCAAAACATTGAATAATAATGCGCTAGAAATTTAAATGTTATTTACTGCAATTATTCGCCAGAATGATATTAACGTGATTAGAGATAAAGAATAAATAAATTGGGCTAAATCGACTTTTCAAAACCATAAAATGACGTTTCTAAAATCTCCAAATTGAGTCCATACATATTACTTTATGGATATAATACGTAATGAGGAATAGGAATTTCTTATTTAACGGAATATTTTCAATTTATATTTTTGATTTCTGGCCCAATGAGAAACCCTATCGTCCTCTGGTTATTTTCTCTGCCAATCCTGCAGCCAGCCACACCGCTCCCGATTTCCCCATCTCACCGCCCCCTCATCGCCCCGCCAATCATGCTTATCAAGCCACCATAAAAGTCTCCCGTCATCTCTACTACAACCTCCAACCTCACAGCCACCACCAGTCCCACCGCCACCGCCAACCCCACCGCCACCTTCACATCCGTCGTTCCTGCTACACTCACCCATCGCGTTGTCACCGGCACCATTGTCGGCTCCGCCATCCATGCCGGCCCTCCGCTCCACGACCCCTCCGCACCCCACCCCCGTCCTCGCTCCCACACCCCTCCTCGACTCCTGCCACCGATCGTCTTTCCACCCCCGTCTGCTCCACCCCCAGTCTTCTCCACCATCTGTTCGCCTTCACCTCGTCGTCTCCTTCACCCTCGTCTCCTTCACTCTCGGTCTCCTTCACCGTCGTCTCCTCAGCCTTCGTCTCCTCCAGCCCGTTTCCTCCACCATCTCCACCCCAATTCCTACACCCCCCTCCGTCCTCCCACCCCCGTCTCCTACCCCCGTCTCCTCCACCCCCGTCTCTCCACCCCCGTCTCTACCAGCCCCCTCTCCCGTCTTCGTCACCCCAGTCTCCGCCGCCCAATCTCCTCCACACCCGACTCCACCTCTCCCGTCTCCGCCACCCCGTCGCTACCGCCCCCGACCACCACCCCAGCAATCACTCTCTCGCTCTGCTGGGTCGGATGGATGAGCTTAACTCTCCAAGACGCCCTCTCTTGCCTTGATTTCTCGCTTTCTCGGCGGCGGTGGTTGGCGGCGGAGGCGACAGCTGTAGTGGCGGTGGCGGGAGCAGAAGTGAAGCGCTGCTGGCACAGTGTGGCGGTGCGGCGGCGCGGTCTCCGTGCGCCACACGCGTGCGAGCGGAGCGTGCGTTACGGCCTAATAAGTCACGCGGTGTTTGTCGCAGTCGTAAAGTTGGAGTCGGGCGGAAATTACGTGGGCGCGGACTGCCCGTGGTAATTGCCGTCGAATAATATACGCATTTTTTAATCTAATGAATCCACTCTTGTAATTGCCGCGGTAACAACCGGTAGAACGCGAGAGGGATATGAGGAGACACCCGTTTGCGGACAGGATGTTCATTTGTTCGTTGTAATAGAAAATTTGAACACCTGTTTTTCGAAGGATGATGGCGGGAGTGTAAAATATCTACCACTACTCTGCTACGGCAGTGTATGAAAAGAGCTTGTAAAATAGAGAAGTAATGAAGACTGTAATGAAGAGATATAGGAAAGAATGTACAAAATTTGTTAATTTCTCTTGTATCCCGTATTTTGCTTACGGACTATTTGTGACTCGATACTGTACAATGAGATACAGCAATGGCAACTATTTAATTTATCATCTTCGAATTCAATTATAAATAGAATAATAACCGCTTATTCGATTTATACTGATAATAATAATAATAATAATATTAACATTAATAATAATAATATTATTATTATTAACATAGTTAATAATAAGTTACTAAGCACACAAAAACTTTTTTAATGATAGCGATCATTTTGGATCACAAAGCACGCTAAAATATTCTTGGAGGAAAGTAATAAAGTTCAAAAGCAGGCAGACTGAATCGATGTTCGATATTCAGTCAAACTGGAGTATAGCAGGGGATGCATCATGTGTAACTGTCGTAATATACATTGAGAGGTTTTTTGCGGTGATGGGATCTGAGAGGTATCTCTCTCTCTTGAGTAAAAACAGGGGATTGTTCTGAATTGTATTCCTCTTAAAGACCCTCCTCCACATTGATTTACTCGTGCTGACCCGCTAGGTTGTAGCCGTACTTTAGAGAAACTCATATGTTAACATCGAAAATAGATTTCACATGAGAAACTTCACCACATAAACCAATGTAACAATATTTCATAAAAAATAATAAATTATTTTCTGCATTAACATACGCCAATAAAATGCATTCAATTGATTAGATCAAAAGTTTCAGTAAAAATGTTCGAAAATTTCCGGATATTTAGCAGTCTTCATAGACATGTGATTACTAAGAGTGAGCTAATCGGTATATTGTCGGAGTTTCAACGGCCTCTAAACGAAAATCTGAAATAAATTCAACTTATCAATAAGCAATAAACCAAAGAAAATTTAGTAATAATATTTCACAAAATGAAATAAAGTAATAGTGAACTACAGTGACAGCTGGCAAGATAAAGTACACCGAGTCGGAAAGGCCAAATGCGTAGTTATTTCTTTGAGCCAGTGCACAACGACGAACGCGTTGACAAAGTACCAGTGTGACATGGTCCTTACGATGAATTCGACAGAGGTGGCTTGAGGGGCACGTGAGAACCACACGTGAGTTTATCGGCGGGTGGGGAGGGGCCGGCGGGCGCCAGCGCTGCGCCACCCAGGTGGTTGCGAGTGGGTGGAGGCGGCGGCGGCGGCGGCGCATGCGCCTAGCGCGTGATGGAGAGGCGCAATAAACACGTGTACACAATCAGCGGGCGGATTTACAACGCGATTACCGCAGTGTCGTTACTCGGCCATTGTGCCGTGATGAGCTGCGCGGCCCGAGCCCCGACCCCGGCCTGGATCCCTGCGGGACGCCCACAGCGCCGCCCGCCGCCCCGGGAGCTGCCCAGCGCCCCGGGTCGCCCGGGGCCGCCGCCGCCGCCCTCGCGCCCGCGGGCGTGCCACCCACCCGCGCCCGTCGCCCGCGGACGCGACCGCCCCCGCCCCCACCCTCGCCGCTGCCCGGGGCGGCACGGGAGGAGAGGCCGCGGTAATTAAAGGTTACGTCGGCTCAGACGGAGGATGAAGCGCAGAGCGTGGGAGCACCGCCACGATTTTATGAGGAGGATCTCAAAAGCGTGACCCATTGCACTGCAAAAACACGCTTTTATGTTATCAGGGCCCGATGGAAGAGGCGCTGATAATCTCTTGATTTTTAACTGATTAGCACAATTTGCCCCTTTTTACGCCATAGTTTGGTTTTCAAGGAGATGCGATATTTAAGAACAATTGTCGATGGCGGCTTTGATAATTATTTCTGTGGAGTAATTGATACCTTACAAATGGAAAGCAGTACAGTCGCCTAATATAGATGAATGGTTAAAATAATTTTAATGAAAAAAATGTATGCTGATGGTATATCTACATTAATTTAAAACCGGTGTATTTGTTTTTCTCTCGTCAAAGATGTCTCGTAATTACCTACAATTTCGTAGAAGATAGAGCCTAATTCAATATTTTATTAAATACTGTTGACTAAAATAAGGAATTTATTATTATTATTATTATTATTATTATTATTATTATTATTATTATTATTATTATTATTATTTTTACTTAAGTGGTATTTTAAATATCACAACAAGATCACCAAAAGGTTTTAATTGACTGATAATACTTATTTTTGTTTTGTCGGCTAAGGGGTCTTACGTTTTATGAACTTTCTATGCTGTGATGAAAAATCGTAAATTTCATTTTAAATTTTAATAATACCTTCACAAATTGTGTGATACAGTTTCATAAGATGAAAGTTCATATTTTGATGATAGCATTGATCGTGTTTTAGTTGTCTTCATAAAGGCGAAGAAGCGACAAAAGAGAAGAATCAATTTGAGTTAATGAGCTCAGAATAAATTTTCTGTTCTAGCAATGTAGTAAATAGAACATATTTAATATATTTACTTTTTTTCAGTCGGTAAACGATCTGTTTAAAACAGAGATATATTTTACAAACGAGACTACAATTATTTTTTAGGAATAATTTTTGTCAGAATTTAAAAATTGCCTGAACAATATATTTTTCTTCCTGTCTTGGTTTTCAGCAACACATTCATTCGTCCTGAACATTTTTTTCTTGTGAGAAACACTCAACCGGTATTTACCATTTGTTCATTTAAATCATTAATTAACAATAAAAGACATAAGGCGTTTATATCACAGCCAAATGTGTCTTATTTACTCGGAGATAAATGAAATAAAGCTAAAATAGAGAAAGATTTCTGATTCTCGCGAGTCGCGCATTTGAGAGTTATCACATTTTAAATGCAAAATCATTTGCATGTTTTATTTTAGTTTTAATCCAGTTTGGAACGAGTTGTGAAAATATTATTGGTCTGATGTAATTACACGGATTGTGATAAAAAACAAATATAGGGAATAACTGGAGCGCGTGAATATAGAATTAAGTTAGCAAAATGTGGTACATTTTGTATAAGTAAAAACGATAGCCGTGTAACTTAAAATAACCACTGCACATTTCACTTTTTCAACAGATATAAAATTATAACATTATCTCGTCTAGGGTTACAAAGTTAATTAAGCACATGTTCTTTTTTAAATAACAGTCTAACTAATACTATTGTGATGTTTTACTAATTTTTCAATACTAGAAAGGTTTGTGGTAATTTAAAAACTACTTTTGTGTTATGATGTATAATCTGTCATTACTTTTCACAAGTATCTCTATCAGGGTATTTTAGACAGATAGTTTTATTATTAACAATCACATCGCTTCATTAGGTTTTGGCACATTGCAGACCCATCAAGTAAAAATTCTTTAAAAGTTTACGAATATTTATCACGTTTATCTTGCCCTTCTTAAGGTATGTGCACATGTAAAAGACGGGATGTAATAGTTAATAATAAAAATGAAAGTTGGTGTCTAAAATATTGAAGTGTAACAAAGAAAAATAACATATTAAGGGTTACTGACTTATAAAAATACCAAATAACCTACATCAGGGGCTGCTAGACAGTACGGATACGGGGATTCTGATTCATTTTGACTAAAATTTGATAGTTGTAACATGAGTTAAGGAAATCAACTGAATGTATCGGTGAAAGAGAAACCGCTTATTCATGAATCTGAGTTCAAAACGTGAAGTTCGTGCAATATCTAATGCATAACAAATTTTAGGGCGCTCAATCGTGATTGCATCGTTTGCTTTTGTGAATGTATTTTTGTTAATATTTGTGTAAATATTGCTTATTAATAAAATAAGTATGTGGCACATCATTGTGTTTCCTGGCTTTGAAAACCATGGACTGGGTATACAACTGCATTGCGACCACCTCTAGGCCAGCGAATCCCCCTCTTCGCGCGCCCCTCAACACATGCGTCCACGTGTGACGCGGTGCTGCCTGCGTCGTAGTAACCCACTGACCCCAATAGCCTCCGGCGCCGAACCCAGGTCCCTCCTCTCAGCGGCACCCTCACCGCGTCCGCTTCCACCCCCATTCCCCTCACTCCGTTCCCCTACTCTCCTCACGTTGCCTACACGCTACTTCGCTTCTCTCTCTGCCCATTCTCCCTCCCCGCGTCGCCTCTCATTATCACTCCAATCCTCTGCTCCAATTCTTTTTTCCTATCCTTTCATCACAAACTACCTTTCCAATTTCACACCTCATCCTCCTCTCGAATCTGCCTTTGTCTCCTCGCCTCCGATAACCCCTCCCAACTTCCCGCCAACTTCCTTTCCCGATTTCTCCTCTCCCTTTCCCTCCTCTTGTCCAATCCTACCCCCATCCTCCTCTCCCATCCTTCTTTCCAATCCTACCGTCCATTCTCCCCTCTCCCATACTTCTCTCCTCTCACCTCCTCTCCCCATCCTCCCTTCCCCTCCTCCCTTCTCATCCTCCCCTCCCATTTTACCACCATTCCCCTCTCCCATCCTCTCCCCTTCCATCATTCTCTCCCCTCCATCCTCCCTTCCCCTTCTCCCCTCCCATCCTCCCTTCCTATCCTTACCTCCCATCATCCGCTCCCATCCTTCCCTCCCATCCTCCCCTCTCAACCTCCTCTCCCTCCCATCTTCCCCTCCCCTCCCATCCTCCCCTCCTCTCCCAACTTTAACCCCAGTTCGTCCTCCCTTCCCATTCTCGTCACCCATGCTCTCTGCCCCACCTCCGCCCGTTCTCCCCTGCCCGTCGTTGGTGGCGCCACAGCAGCCCCTGGCGGGATCGCTCCCTGCAATTATTAATGGAAATGGATTAATTATGTTTTGAAAAGCTCCGGGGGGATTTGTTGGAAAATCTAATCATACTCGGGTTTTGACCTATTCATAGGCCAGAAGCGACGCAGTCCTGGCAGTGGCGGAATGCACCTGAAATTCCAGAAAGGCTCATAATAGCTGGAGGAGCACGTTGGCAGGTACGCTAACATGGATGAAATCTAATTCCGATGTGGGTCTAGTAGGTGAATTTCCTGATTACCGTAGAGTAATTGGAAACTGAAGAACCTTTGTGGATGTGTGAAATGAATCTTTACATTTCAAACAAATGCAGGTAATATCTCACAAACTTCTCACTGCAAATTTGGTAAATTTGAGCAATAGGGCACGTAAACACACATTCACAGATTTTATTCAAATAATTTGGTGGAGAAAGATAGATGAATAACATTTCGCATTTTGCCTTATCACAATTATGAGACCTGAACTAACATAATAAGAATTATATGAAACCAGTATAAGAGCAAAATTTGAATTTTCATTCTTTTCATTCTGTAAGTCAGTCAGGTCCAATCCAAGAAGTAGAAGTAAGTAGTCCAATCCAAGAAGAAGGCAGGGGAGACGTGGAAAGAAATTTAGTGCGAAAAGAAGACACAAATAAGCGACATGAAATGCGTTATAGCGCCTCTTTCAATGGAGTGTGGACAGCAATTTCATTAATCAAATTCTCTTGCTACATTTTGCTTTGTGTCACTTAATGTCAATGCGATGTGCTATCACAGCACATACGTTTCTCGCATTATTTTTAAATTGCCATTTTGGAAAATGAGACCCGCGCGACTTGTAAGCGTCCCCTTTTATCCGTGGAAACAATTTGAAGGAAAAATTTGAAGCGGTTTTGAGAACATTTTTTAATAAATTACACTAACTTCAATTACAAATTACGCGAAAACTACTCGTTTCCTCAAAAATTGATATGATATTTTTTACAGAAGGTTAACAGCAACAGATAAGGCAAAATTTTTGTCTTATTTTCAATTTTGCAGTTTTGAAATGTTAGCGTTTTGCAATATTCAAAAATAAGGAGACCTCGCCGAAAAATACGACTTTCGCCATACGTTTTACATTCTCTGATATATACGAGACAAAAATTGAAAGAGCGGAGAAAATTAAAAGAAAACTTTGAGTGGTTTTTGAGAAAGAATTATTTAACAAAGTTAAAAATTGCCTATATTTCTACTACACAAAAACTACTCATATTTTGAAAAAAATGTAATTGATCTTATTTTAACATATGTATTTAAGAAATAATATCATCATCTATCTTCAAAATTGAACTTGTAGGAAGATGCCCCAAAAAATTGTTCTTTTGAAATTTTCGAAAAACTTTGGATTTTAACGAACATGAGACCTGCACCATTCTCTTAAGCGTTCCTTACGCTACTCGAGCACAAAGATTAATAAATACAACAAATCGGAGCCATTTTTGAGAAAAATTTGAAAATATTGAGTCTTCCTGTTCCGACCTACACCCGCCAGTCGACGAGTAGGTCTGCACCGGCCCTCACCATCCAGCGGGGAGAGATCAACGCCACCTCACTCTATTACAACATGCACTACACTTACTAGACTAATGACTATAGCAGTTGACATCCCCGGAACCACTAATCAATTAATCTGTGATCTTGGCAGGGACGGGATCTCGGGGCCGCAGGCTGAGGGGGCCGCAGGCCGAGGGGGCCGCAGGCCGAGGGGGCCGCAGGCCGTGGGGGCCGCAGCGGCCGCACGCGGCGACAGCGCGCCCAATCGGCGAGAGCGGTAATCTCGGCTACTCGAGTTTCAAACTGCTGCGTTTGTCCGCGGCCGCATTACCGCTCAGATTAAAGGGGGTTTTAGAGCGCGCGGCTCCCGCCGCAGCCGCGAGGCTCCAGCCCGAGCTGCTTTCAAGAAATTAGTTACATTTTTGTGCGCGAGCGTGGGTGGGCGCCACCGTCGCAGTTCGCCTTGCTTCCTACCCCGCCCCGCCTCGCTCTCCGTGCCCCGCCCGTCTTCCTTTACCCGCCGGCCGTCAGTTGCCTGTGACAATGGCCAAAGAGAATCTTTGTAGTATCTTCCTTCTCTGTCAGGGCTCTCTCCGGGGAGTCCGTAGCTCGGAGAGAGGGCGGGGCCCGCCGTTACCTCTACGCTGTACAGTCGGTTCTTTGAGTAATGTTAAGCTCCGGCTGTAAGATCCCTGTCGTCGTGCCAAATGGCCTACTGTTCTCGTTCCTTGCGTGTCCGTTTTTGGGATACCCGCTGTGTCTATCAGTGAACATTTGAGTCTGTGGTTCTGCCGTGACACCCTCCCTCCATTACTATGCTTGTTGATCTTGGTTCCGGTGTGCCTGTCTGTTTTCTATCGTTGCTTTGTACACTATCCTCCCTCTTTTTATCAGTCAAATTACCCACCATTCTATCCGACCATTTTGGTATTTCCATATGCCGCGTGCTCTAACCATTCTCACTTTTTTGCTTGTTTAAGCTAATATCGACGCACATATTTTCGTTCCTCGTATCATTGCCATTATCACCCTGTTGAACCTAATCGTTCTCGACACAGTGTCTTCATTTCCATCCTCAAATTCTTCAACCGCGTCTGTCATCTGTCTTCGCCGACCTCCCCATTCTGTCCGGCGACACAATCGGCGCACTTGCCGCCCTTACTGCCTTCGCCGTCCTCATTGCTCGGGCTGCCCTTGTATCCCCCGCATTTCTCATCACTCTCTTCGTTCCCCTCTCGCCGCACCCCCTACTTTCACAATCCTCACGCCTGTTTCTCCTCGTCGCTGAGCGTTGTTCTCCCGTCCCCCCCCCACCTCTGCGCCCCGTCGTTAAGGCTGCACGCCCTTTTCTCCCCTTCTCCACCCCGCACCTCCCGCTATCTCTGGCGACCCCACGCGCGTTCTCCGCAGCCCAGCAGCCACGCCCCTCCTCTCCCCTCCCCTTCCCTCATCTACCCTCCCTCTCCCTCCTCCTCTCCGGCCCCAACACCTCGCCTTTTCCTGCTGCAGCCTCGCAACCTCGGCGACGGTGGCGCCCCGCGTTCTGCGTCGGTCCGGTTGCTGCGGCGGAGTTAAGCGCAGATGAAAAGTTATCCGGAGAGCGGCGCGTGTCGCCTAACGGTCCCGCCGCCCGCCCCGCACCCACCTCCCCGCCCGCCCCGCCTCAAAGCGAGGAAGCAATTAGCTTAAGACGCGCCGGCGCCCGCGCGCGGCAGACCTGAGGGAGGTGGAGCGTGGAGGAGGAGGGGAAAGGCGCGGAGTGGAGCCGTGAGGAGCGAGAGGGGGAGTTAAGCGTGGAGCGGGACGAAGAGCTGGACAGGGCGGAGTGATGGGCAACACGGTGTGGAGGAGGGGCGAGGATGAGGAGGAGAATGACTGGTGCGTCGCGTCGGGACAGGCGGTTGTGGAGGACGTGGAGAAACCGCGAGGAGGGTTGTGGAAGGGAGAGGTAATGATGATGGGGAAAGTGAAGGTGGGCGGATCTTGGATGGAGTATGAGTGAGGCAAGAGCGTGACGAGACCGTGACGAGAGCGTGGCGAGAGCGTGACAAGAGCGGGGCGAAAGCGAGGCGAAAGCGAGGCGAAAGCGGGGTGAGAGCGGAGCCAGAGCAGGGCGAGAGCGGGACGAGATCGGGGCGAGAGCGGGGCGAGAGCGGGGCGAGAGCGGGGCGAGAGCGGGGCAAGAGCGGGGCGAAAGCGAAGCGAGAGTGGGGCGAGAGCTTGGCCAGAGCAGAGACAGAGCGGGACGAGGTCGGGGTGAGAGCGGGGGAGAACGCATGCGTGGGGAGGGATGAGCTTCAGTAAGAATGGACTGAGGACGGACGGGCAGGCAAGTAGGGAAAGTCCCCAGCCGGGAGAAGTGAAGGCAATGAAAGCGGATGTCAGTAGCGTGGGGTCTTAACGTAAGTAGAGCGTGTAGAACCATGGACGTCTGTCTGTAATTGTGTGAGTTGGTGGGAACTTATTTTTCTTCCAGTGCAACACCTTTTACTTGCTGTGGTGAAGTGGTATTCAATTGACTCCTATTGACGGATACCTTGCTCTTATTCTCTTCCCTGGGTGCAGAAGTCTGAGTAACTCAATTCAACTCTCCTCTTTCGATGTGGGTGACAACGCCAATGTGCGAAATTAGTGAGGAAAAGAGGCGTGTTCGAGAAGATGAAGGGGGAAGTGATATATGTTTTTACTTTCCATCTTCCGGACAATTATTGGTATCACCTCAACAATATGTTCTCAAAGTTTCGATCGTATAATCGATGTTTAATGTTGTTTTTTTTTAGCTGAAACTATGCACACACCCTACAGATTTAAGAGACATAAGGTTCCATACTGTTTCAAGCTTAAGGTTGTTTTAGGTTTCAGGCATGTAAGGCATACTGTTTCAAATATTAAGTATGGTGCAGGTGGTGAGGAGATACAAGCAATTTTGTACCCGAAAATCGGAATGTATTAAAGTAAATGTCACATTAGAATAGTTTGAGCTGAAATAGGTAAATTCGTAAGGAACCAGATCTATTTGCGCCGTAACG
The DNA here is from genome assembly GCA_017312745.1 of Gryllus bimaculatus. Taxonomy (NCBI): domain Eukaryota; kingdom Metazoa; phylum Arthropoda; class Insecta; order Orthoptera; family Gryllidae; genus Gryllus; species Gryllus bimaculatus. The sequence continues at coordinate 600,974 of BOPP01000072.1, read as the reverse complement.
GGGATCAACAAACTATTTTAATTTTGGGAGTACTTTACATGTAGTTCCTGTGACAGTTTCGAAATGTTCAGGAAAATTTGTAGCACTTTGTTCTTACATTTTTTCTTGAGATATTTCTCGCTGGGGCACGCTAGTTAGTTTCTAAATACATACTATTCTTCGTCAGTTGGGTTGCATTTTTAACCTGAGACCCACCGTCACGCCTCCGATATTTTCATGGTACCGGTTTGTATTTGTTTCTCTGTATATCTGAATATTTCAGCAAATGTGCGCGTTGTCAGAGCAAGTGTTTCCTCAATCATTACTGGTAGTTTCACTGTACTCCTCACAGCAAACATTGTCATTGTAACAGTTATTGCCATTTCCTGCCTCAACAGGTAACGTTGGAGTTGCTACCACCCACTCACCACTCGTGTTATTTTGCCTGTCGTCTAACATTGGGTTTAAATATTAAACTTCAACTGCAAATGTATCGCTTCTTACATCACACTTAATAGAAATGATAACCTAAATTAATTGACTTCCTTCATTTCATATGAACATTCCCATTCCATTCCAATTTCTCTATGTACTCTTAAAGTTTTTGCCTAAAGTTTCCGTTGCAATGTAGTATACGCATTATTGGTTTACAAGATTTGGTTATCATTTTCATGTATTATATCCACCTGAGCATATCTTAAATAGAGCAATTTTGTTAACTGAAACTAAATTATGTGTTGTATTCTTATCTGCTACGCTGACCATGCCCATCTTTCAAGCAAACATCATTTCAATTGTTTTCATAAAGATTATTGGCAATATAGACTATTAATAAAGATAATATAGAGTAGATTCAATTGTGCAGCGAGTTACTTGTCCACTTTGGGGATAATTGCGCCATAAATATAAAGCCTAGTATGTTATTTGCTTTCTAAACAAAAATTTTATAGCACGTTTCCTGTTAAACAGTTTTCTCACGATGTACTTTGACACACACACATGGCATTTGGTTGTTCATTCGGTCGGATAAGAGACTACGCAATCACACGCAATCCCGTCAATTTCTCAGCAGCTAGTAGATTCGCCATAACTTTCTCCATCGCTGCTGCCGAATGTATTTGTAACTGTCGCTGCCTCATTCGCCAACAGTGGCAACATTGCTAACTCCCTTGCCATACCTATTATCGTTGTTTGAATCGTACCTAAATCGTCGTGCATTTCATTCTAGGCAGCTGAGTCAAATTCAACATTATCTTCGCAGACGTCTTGTCTACAGCCATTACATCACTGTTGCGGTTACGGTATTTAACGCCATTACCTACATTGCCGGCATCATGCCTATAGTCATTATATCATCGTTTCTTTCGCCATCGTTTAGAAAATTACTTCATCTTCACCGTATAGTCGGAACTTAAACAATTAAGTCTAAATCACTGTTTCACTCTATCATCCCTCCATTAACAACGTGGCCTTTATAGCTATCAGATTACCAACATCATCGCAATCTTTGTAGGGATTCATCGTCATCACCTTTGCTAATAATCGACAGCGATGGCGATGGCAGTATCAAATTGTCATCGCCGTTTCCATCAGTCCCCATCTTCGTATTCAATAAACCGCCGTCACCGAGACCATTACATCTTCGTCACCATCTCCATCTTTGCAGCTTTTGACGCCGCCGCAATCGTTATGATCACCGTCGCCACCGCCACCGTCACCACCGTCGGCACAGCCCCCCCCCCGCAGCGCTTCGGCACCCCTGCAACCCAAACAGATGCAGAGCGCGATATTGACAGCGCAAACACGGGCGGCAAAGGCGCGGGGCGGCGCGGCGGAGGAGGCGGAGGCGACACCGCGAAAAGTGGGCCCGTGATTGTTTGGATGCGTAATGCGCCTCGGCCGACCCCTCCCCCCCCTACGCCGCTCCCCTCTCCTTTCCCCATCGTCTCCCCTCCCCTCCGCCGCTTCACATCTCGCTTCCATTCGTCTCTCGGCGTTTGCGTTCTCGATCTGTGCTGCTTAGCAGTTTACTCCGTAAGGTCATTACTGTTTCGTTCTAGTGAGTGGGACTAATTTCTCTTTTTTCCCCTGTTCCTTAGAGCTTTGACTTTCTTCTCGATTTGTGTCTGTTACTACTCTAGCTCTTTTGCTAGATTTCACAGTCCTTTTTTTCTCTATTGCCGCTTTTTACTGTTTTGCTCCTATACGTATTTGTACTGAATGCTCTTTTTTATCAAAACCAATTTGTGTACTATTATTATAAACCATGACTCTTCTCTCGATTTTATGATATTTTTCTCACTTTTTTCATCATAACATTCATTTTCTTTTTGCTGAAATTCGATTTGGCAAGTTGTACTCATTATTATTATTATTATTATTATTATTATTATTATTATTATTATTATTATTATTATTATTGTATTTGTTAATATTATTACTAATATTATTATTATTGTTGTTGTTATCTTTTAACTTCACGTTAACTTCGACATTCCATACATTTATTTATCTGTAAAATATGCGTGACTACTGAATAAGTTCATTATTGATTCAGGCGGCGACTTGGCCTGAAATATTACAGGTGATCCTAGGCGGATAATTCTTGGGATAGCAAGCACACACTGAAAGAACTTAAACATATTCAATTACAAAATCAGTACAATTTTATTTATGTAGAAAATACGCACTTAATGCAACTATTAATGTTTTTTAACTTATTCATAGTTATATTTATTCCTTCGCCACTGTTCATCAATATTTTTCAACTTGATAATACATTCATACGTTATAATATGCATTGTTTGTCTTAAAGTTTTTCATTGTCATACGAACACGATTTTCTATGTACCACTGACTTTCCACGTACAATTGATTGCGTTTCAATATTTTGCATCGGTATTGCATCGGCTAGTACTTATCGTAGTTCACGAAAACATCTTTGCTCGACTGGGGAAAGCGTGCCCGAGTCACTGCCATGGAACTGGTACTCAGGTTCGCCGTGGTAATGAACTCGTTGATGCAAATTATTTCCTTAATGAATATAATTCATATAGTACAATAATATTACTATTTTAAAAATACAAATATTATTACTGGATATTCAGTGATAAATCCATCTATCGAGACAATGTATCTTCTTGTTATCCTCTGATTTCACGTGTTCTCATCCAAAACATCCCTTCAAGGTCTGCTGTTCGTCTACTCATTCCGTTCCACTTCTTTGTTCAACCCTTTTACCGTCCTCACTGAAACCCTTGCTCGCTCTCTTGGATTATCTTTTATGATTGTTATCTCATCCACCCCTGACTCACCGACGCCACCGCCATCTGTTTCCACTGCCGCGTCTCCCCTTTGTCTGGCCCTCGCCGCTTTCTTAACAAGCAGCCTTCTCCTCCTTCCCCTTCTCCCCCTCCTGCTCCCCTCCTACGTCTCCCCCTCCTCCGTCTCCCCCTCCTCCGTCTCCCCCTCCTCCGTCTCCCCCTCCTCCGTCTCCCTCCCCTCCCTCCGTCCCCCTCCTCCGCTTCCCCCCCTCCGTCTCCCCTCGCTCCGTCTCCGATCGCGCAGCGATGGGCTCGCAGCTCAGCCAGTCTCCACCTCCTCCCGTCTCCCCTCTTCCCTCCTCCTGTCTCTCCTCCTCCTGCACTCTCCCCTCTTCCTCATCCCCCTCTCTCATCCTCCGTCTTCTTCATCCTCCTGAACTCTCCGTCTTCTCTCTCACCGCTTCTCATCCCTCTCTCCTCCAGTTGAGCATCTCCCTGCCTCCCTCCCCCTCCTCCCTTCCCTCCTCCCCCTCCCCCTCCTCGTTCTCCTCCTCCTCCCCTTCAACATCCTCCTTCCCCTCCTCCGCCTCCCCTCCTCCGACTCCTCCTCCTCCTCCTCCTCCGTCTCCTCCTCCTGCTCCTCCCGGGCACCCCACACCGTCGTCCCCCTCCGTTAGGCGCAGCGCTGCCTGCTTCGCAGACTTTTCTAAGTGGATGGCGGAAGCCAAGCGCGTGGAGCTGGCAAACAGAAGTAGTAAGTGTGTGCAAGCGATCCTGGTAGAATCGAACACGAGAGACCCTCCAAGTTGGCGAGAGCCTGAGGAAGCGAGAAAGATGGAGAGAACATAAGCAAGAAAACGAATTAAAATGTACCAACGGTGCGAGAAAGGTAAATTGAATCCAGCAAGTATGAAGTATAAAGGAATACGAGTAATTGATCATGTGCGTGAGAACGGTTTAAAGTGAGCATTTGAGCATTTAGAGGTAGGCGCGTGCAGCGAGTATGTGGAAGAAATGGGTATGTGGTAGCGTGGGTAATGAAGGATGTAGAACAATCGAGAAAGCTGGCACGTGAAGACAAGATTCCTAGTAGGTTCACCTGTGTTAGAGACAGCAACGGAAGTTTCATAGACCGGGAGGTCCTTGTTTCCATTATTCACTGAATTAGTTTTCAATAGCGGAGGAAAAAAAGACTCTCACTCGATCCTTCCTTCCCCTTCCCATCCACAACCTATCCTTATAGCCGGGACTGCATGCATCCCTAGAGAGACCCATCTCCCGTGAGTACGAGGATGTCAGCTGCAAACTGCGGTTTTGGAGGTAAAGACGGTAAAGACAGCATTGAGAAGCTGTACGTGAGCACAAGAAGTCCAGTTTGAAAGTGCGAGGGGATGGAAGAGGCATGAGGAGTGAGTGGTGATATGTAACAGAATGAACAGCGCGTGAACTTAAAATTGGGCACGTGTCAACAGTCATGTGAAAACTTGTAGGCGTGTGAGGGAACGCGTGTACTTAGACTTGTGAAGCGAACATACGGTACGAGTAGAAGGAAAATTGGACCGGCGAGTGTATGGATGGCACATGTAGAAGCATTTGTGAAACGATGAGTGAAGTGAACATGGAAGGGAATAGCTCGTTGATTGATTAGTGATTCCAAGCTCGCCAGCTACTAAGGTCATTCGTCTGGTAAGTGTAGTGCATATTTTCGTCGAAAGGTGGCAGTAAACTTCCCCCGCTGGGTGATGAGAACCGGCAGCGACTTAACGTCGACTAGCGGGGTTTTCCACTACCTGGTATCTCCCACTAGCAGGGAACCTTCAAAACCGGGACAAGCTCTAAGCTCCCAAATGGTCTCCTACATGTGTAGTATGTAGTGTAAGCGTAGGTGTGTGTAAGTAAAGAGTGAGGATAGGACAAGAAGAAGAAAGGAAAGATCTCGCACGGCCCATTGCCCGTTTGTTAGGGTGCTGTTCCGGCATTCGCCAGGTGTTCGGAGAAACTACGGAAGGCTTCCTATCCGAACAGCCAGCTGCTACAATTCTTCTCGAAACAGCAGCTGAACTCGACCTAGCTAGTGTTGAAAATCGTGCCAGCGTCGGGACTCGAACATAATATCTCCCGGTCAGTGGTGGATAGTACGTCCGTGCATAAACCTCAATCCGGGCGCCGCACTACAAGCACGAAGAAACTTGTAGCATGTGACGAAACATCTGTACGTGGGCGCATGGAGCGAGCATGCGCTAGAATGTCGTGCGCGCCCGGGTGGACGGGACTTGTGCATGCGAGGTCGTAAAGGCGTAAATACTCGCTGATGCGGCGCGAAAGACGCCCCGGCGAAGGAAGATAGCGAAAGAGACCCAGGTTGCCTTCAGAGGCGGTTAACATGGCGGAAAAAGGTCGCTGGGCTCCTCTACCCATCGTCGGGCGTTTTTTTTTTGTTTCGTCCGTATACGTTCGTATCATATCCACACGCGTGATTCCAAACAAGAAACAAGAAGATTCTTAGAATTTTTTCAAGTTACGGCGTGTCGTTTGGTAATTGGTTGGTTATCCACACAAAAGGTCTGATTATTAATTACAAAATCGCTAAAAAACTCAAATTACTGGAATATAATTTTCTCTTCAAATATTATTTTTTATGTTAAAAATGTTAGAGAACAACTGATAAAAAGAAGTCACATGTATTTTGACTTTGAAAGTGAAATAAAATTACTGAAAAATATAGAATATAATAATTTCAAATATGAGACTTATTATAAGATCTGTACTTATTATATCCGTAAATCACGTCTATCACAAGTTACTCCTATTGCAAGTTTTTTAACACTAAATTATTAGTTACATGAAAAAAACTATTCCATGATAGCTGATCGAATGAATCAGCAAGTTGCTTAATTTAACAATTTGAAAAATTAATCAGATTTTCGTAAATGTGAATTAGAAGTATAATTTTATTTTCCGGCAACACATAACCAATCTACGTAGTCCCGTATCTAATAGCTCCGCATAGAGAAAGAGTCTGAGTTCTAATTCTTCAAAAAATATTTTTTTATTAAGCCGTTATTGCGAGAAACAGAAACGAAAGCCACCACGTACCCCTGTCCCGTAAATTCATTCGGTTCGTCATTCATTTTTCATAATTACTCGTGAGTGGTGTTACTTTCGAAAACTACGAGGGGACTAGTTGTTCATTCAGTCAATGAAATTAATGAAAATTTGTTACTCAGTACCATTTTACCATCATGGAATAAGCGTATACTTCACTGTTATAAATTGTTTAAGCAACTAAGTCCTCCTCTGACAATTGTCTTTTGTCTCCTCCACAGTAACCCTGTGGAGAAGGGGAATTTATTTTCTTTTAATTTGTACATTACATTGCTGCTTTGCGGCTTAAGCTGCGAGAGGAGGGTCTTTGTCTTAAAGTTAATTTTAATATTATAGTCCTAAAGTTAAATTATTTGCACTTTGGCTTTCCTAACTTACACTAAGATGGGTTTTCATTAATTACTTAAAAATTGTTATCATTATACAGGTGTGAGATTTGTTTTCTCTGTCTACATTCACACATCATTCTTACTTGTTTCTATACATAGCCATTCATTTGCACTTCACTGCACTACAAACTAGCAAACACTTAGATTTAGATTTAGATTTATTTATCAAAGAAACAGAAAAAAACTGTATGTGACGTATGGGAGAGAAGATTATCTGCGCACGTTCTCTTGAATTCCAGAATCCCTTCCGGTCATTTTAACTATAAATAATTGAAAGACGAGTAAAAGTTTAACATAAATAAAAATAAATTTTAAAAATCGCAAGAGTAGCAATATTTGATAAATAAACATTTTTGTTTCAGAGTTATACAAAACTTATTTGCATTGGTAAACGAATTGCAAGTATGATTTTTCTGCATAGCTAACAAAATAGTAACTCGCCCTTACCTCTACTCTTGCCATTTCAAGCAAAAGACGAGTTCAACAGGACGTGCACATAGTGAAGCTACATTTAAGTCCAGAAGCAAAATCAAGGGCCATTTCAGCATTTGCTCAATGGATCAAGGAAACTGGACAAAAACCTGATCGAGATGGGGGTCATTGACCCAGAAGCTGAAGTACATTATTTGTTACAAATATATTAAATCTTAAAAAATACACAATACAACTGTGTAAAAATCCTAAAAAAATATACAATACAACTGTGAACAATTTCATAAGTTTATTGTTTTTTAATAATCATTATAGTCTCTAACTGTATAGAAGCAGTTATAAAGCAGATACGATTTTACTTTTAACGTAAATTTGTGAACCGACTTCAATTGTTTAATGCTATCTGGCACTGCGTTTTTTGCCCCGGCACTGACTTCGCTCAAGGCTGACAATTGTCAAGGCCGAATAATGCAGAGTGGTGTGCATTTCGAAAGATAGGACAGGTTAGTGTGTCGCGTGCCTCCTTGTTAAGCCAAGAATAACCGGCGCGCGCGCGTGGCCCCTCCGGCGGAGTCGCGCGGGCCGCCGCTCCGTCCCAACCCGGCCGGCCCGACCCCGTCATAAACCCGTTTCATATTGCGAAGTTGGCAGCCATTGTTTCTCTTAAATATAGCTTTTCCCGAGCCACCTTCTTGCATACGGAACGAACTTATTTTCATTTTATGTTTACCATTGTTATTTGCTCTGCTCGAAAGCATCATCGCCGTAGCATGCGAGGAATGAAGATTACCATAGCTCCATTTAAAGTTTGCATTAGCAACTTACAAAAACTCGCTAATGCGGGTGCTGATACGGCGCGCCGTGCCTGCTCCGGCCGCCGCCGCCGCCCCCGCCTCCGCCCCGACCCGCCCCGCCGCCCGGCACGAGAGTCTACCAGCCGGCGAGCACTCAGATGGGGCGCCGATTAAAGCTGCCGCTGTCTTCAACCTACACAGATGCAGCGAGTCCCTTAACGAACACTGCGATAAAGGTTTTGGGAAGAACGTAACTTTTGGTTCTGCAATGGAAAAAAAAAGTTTTTTCGTGAGCTTTCCTTTTATACGTTTACAAGGCGCATTAGTCACAGATCGAAATTAAGCTAATGCTCTCCAGTTTGTTTCATTTTTTTTACTACTTTCAGACAAAAAGATACTCGCCTTTTCATTTATGGACACCTCAAAATTAAAATTGTATTGGAACATTCTCGTGTTAGTGGAGTTGTACTGAAAATAATATAAATGTAGATGTAACACAGAGAGAACTTTTAAAAGTAATATTTTGATGTAATTAGATCGACATGTATGTGAAATTTTAACATGTGTTAATTGTGGAAACTTTACAAAATGGAAATGTGTTCATATTAAATGCAATTGCTAGATTATTTATAAGCATTTATTCTTAAAGAGGTACATTTGTTAAAAGATTAAAACATCATCTCAAGAAGGCCACAACACGCTGGCCGAAACGTTAGCCACCATGGCATTGACGCGGCTCGTTCCGGATAGCCCAGTCAACCATTAAACTCCATTAAACCGAAGAATGTGCAAAGATAGATCAAGAACGTATGAAATAAGAGAGTACTAACGATAATCTTTAAATAAATCACTCAGCTTTTCATGTTACTCATATTATTTTTGTCATTACGTACATTTCTCCACCTGGTCACAGTTGTACGTTCTTTAAACAAACATCATTTATATATCGTGTTGAGTTACAAATTTATTATTTCAAGCAAGGCAATTACATTTTCGTAGTATTACAATAACGAATCGTCTACAGATTAACTATTTACTGATAGTAATAACAAGTTCAAATACGAGTTCATAATCCGAAATTTATTTTAACCTTGCGATAAATATGCTAGAAACATTTACTTGATTACACTCGGTGATGCTTCATTTGAATTTAAGCTAAGCTTGCTTCACAAACTGTCTATTGAGTGTTTCGTCCATGAACACACATTAAACACATTTATTATAACCGAAAATTGGAAACTTTCCTTCATTTGATTTTTTTCTTTTTCGGCCATGTAGTTTCAAGGTATTGAACACTTTTAATAAATCCTTTTTTGGGATTTGGCATCCCTAACATACTGTCATCTCCTTCGTGTCTGTCAAAAAACAACAGATTTTAATATTATTTTCTTTATTCAAAAGTATGCTATTCAAAGTATTTAAAGTAATGCTTGTGTGTGTTTGTACTCATTTTTGTATGTATTTAAATTATATGATTATTTAGGGACGAAATGTGGGACTATTTGTGACGAAATGTATTTTATTTATTTTATTTTTATTTTAAATTATTTTGGAATTTTTATTTTATCCGCCAAAATATAGCATTACGACCTAAATTAAAAGTTTGAATTCAAAGAGAGAAATTGAGTAAAGAATAAAAATTGCTTTATATTAATATCTGTATTAAACTATAATGTTTAAAAATAATAAGATGTATGTTGGAACGCTGTATGAGCTGTAGATTGTATTATACACTCCGGTCTGAAGTATGGTGCTCCGCGTACAATTTGACTGAGACTATTCGGAGTATTCCAGTGACAACTGCATCAACTCATTAGATCGCACAGAACGCTGGGGCTTCTGAGAACAATGGCAGAGAGATTCCGAGAAGTGCTTTCTCGAAAATCCCTATGTCGTTCAACGGAATAACAACTCAGTCATCTTGAGTAGAATTTGTCAGTAATATGTGTATTGGTGTTGTTAAATTTGTGAGCAATATGTAACTACCGTATCTACAAATTTGTTTATAATAGTATTCGTTCATTTACTATTTCACTTTATTTTAACTTACAAACACGATTTAAATGTAATATGAAAGAAAAATTGAGTATCATAATTTTGTGCGAATTTGTATAACGATAATTTGATATTAAATCTGTACACGTCATCGTTACCATAAAAGGCAGTGATGTGTATTTTAGAAGTGCATTGTTGAACAGCATCAGGACGGTGGGGATAAGATACGGTGGCTTTATTTACTTAAGGTTAATGTTCCAATGCAATCTTATATATGCAGTCTAATATGGCAATATGAAATGTGATACAATGTACTGATAATGTGATACATTGGATGGCCGTTAATTCTGGATGTTCCATGTCGTATGTAAAATCTCCTTGTTTGTCTGTATGACGTGCTGGAAATAATTGGAATTGTTATGAGAAAGTATGTGCATATGTAGCTGTGTATCTCAAACCACTCTTTATCTGATATTAAAGAATTTACATGACATTAAAGAACTAATTGAGAAGAACAAATTTCTTTCGAAGAAATCCTGTGTGAAATCCTTCACGAAGCGCAGTAAAATCGCAGCGGACATTTAATTTTGTAGCCAATTTACACAAAAAATACTCATATTTTCAAAACACGAACATTACTTTATTTGAAAATCTATTCTTGATAAACACATTTCTTGTAAACAAAGTTGTATTTTCTCAATTGTTCATATAAGCAAACGCTGAAAACGAACTTACCTAATTCCAACGGGCTATTATATTTGTCGCGAAATTGTACAAAAATACTAATACTTACAAAACATTCAAAATGACAAATTGTATCTTCCCAATTGTAGTTGTACGAAGACGCCGACATTTTAAAATTTTTAAAAATTGTCACAATCGCCCATTTCAGTGAACATGAGGTCTAAACCATTGTCTTAGGCGTACTTTATGCCATCTAAGTATCTATTTAATTTAAAAACGTGCGGTTTTTATGCAGAAGTGGTTTAAAGGAAGTAAAAATTTGTTATGTCTAACATAAAATTTTGTAAAATTACTCATGTATTCAAAAATTGAACATGACTTTATTTAAACATTTGTTATCGATGAACAGATTTCACTAAAAAATGTATCTTCATAGCTGTAATTGTAGAAATATGCTGATTTTTTTTTAATTTTTTCAATTTTCAAAACATGAGGGTTTTAACCAACATGAGACATACATCATTCTCTTGAATTGCCTTCAGACTTTCCCCCAACAAAATTCCATCAAAAATAATGGAGCCATTTTTGGAAAAAAATTAAAAATTGCCTATATTTTACCCAAAGTAACGTGAAAAACACTCAAATTTTTGAAACTTTGTACAGACCTTCTTTCAAAATATGTCTCAAAGGATCAGATTTTATTATAATAAATCTATAATATTTAATTTGTTGGAAGATGCCGAAAAAATGAATTTTTGAAAAATGAGAGATTTTAACGAATTTGAGACCCAACCTATTATCTTAAACGTTCACTAGACTTTTCAACAACAAAATTTTATGAAAATCGATGGCGCCATTTTTTGAAAATTTTGTAAATATTCCAGGAGCTTCATGTAAAGTACTCTCCAAAATTAATTTTTTTTTTACGTTTTATGATGATGAACTCTTTAATGATCGAGACGATCATTTCATATTTTTACAACCTGTACACAAATAATGTCTTTCAGAAGGATAGAAATAGAGTAGATTTCTCATCTTACAGTACAATCGACAAATTAATAAAGCTTACAGGATCCCCTAAGTGTGAACCATATTTAGCCGTATTCTCAAAAATACCATTAGCACAAACCAACGTCATGGCTCAAATTAACTAGTTGATTTTCACTCTGTAAAACTTAAATTCAAAAACATAACCTACAAAATATCGGAACTAGAAAGAAGCATAATATTCAATCTCAATCACTAGGAAACATTAGAACACATTATAAAGCTCTGCTCAGTTGATGAACCATTAAGAAATTATATGCTAAAAAATTAAAACATCCTAGAACTATTGAGGCTCATTGAGACGGAACATATCCAAACATTTTTTTCAGTTTCTTAAATCTTGTTTTACGTTACGGTCATTTGCTTTATCTGAATGAATCAGAATGAATGCTTCATCTGAAACTAACTAAATTGAAGAACAGATTGTATTTCATATTAATGCAAATGTGAATATTGAGGACTTGGAATATCTTGAAATATTTCTCAAAAGAAAATAATAAATTCATATCAATTTAGAAGCATTAGTAGAAGATGCGCAACATTTATGTATATGAATAAGTTTAGATAGTCGTTAATGGTATAATGCATTTAAAATTCATTGTTTTTGAAACTTCGCTGTAACACATGAAAATTCGCGTCTTAAAATCTATATTTCTTACAAACCTAATTTATATTTGGCTAGCGGAAGGAAGGTTGAGATATTCTCGCCTAAAAGCAATTTGAAAAAAATATTTCCTGACAATAACTAAATTGCCCTTTTTTTCAAGGATGTGTCGAAAATAAGACTAATTGTAAATGAAATAAAGTGAAGTCAGATTTCGCTACTTAGAGTTCTAAGGATAATTTTAGATTCTCCTACATTTTAGACTTATATTTCTATTTTCATTGCAGAATGTAAAACAATTATTAAACCTGTATAACTTATAATTTATGTAGGTTAATAGAGAAAGTCTTTTTCTTATGATAGATGATTTTGAACCCTATGTTTTAAGAAGGGCTCTAATTTAGTTTTTCTTAAAAGATTTGTCAATTTGACCATTAAAATAAAACGTAATATATAAGTTATTGAATGAAAAATTGAAAAATTTTAACGAAGATTTTTTACCTGTGAACGTTGTTCATTCTAATGTAATGTAATTATGTTACAATCTTTTAGGTTCAAGTTTTGAGTAATTAACTTTTTATGTTTTTTAGTAACTGTATTCTTATTGCTTTGATGTATTGTTCATTACTTCCATAGTTGTATCCTGGTGTATATCTGAGATTAAAGCCAATAAATAAATTTCAAATTACAATATATACTACATTCTTTCAGTATTCGTAAAAACTTTCGTTTGTATTCGCTAATAAAATATTTCATTTGTTGCAAAGTTATTCGAAAGAATTTTATTTGTTGTTATTGAGCAGTGTGGATACTACAGCTGGAAATCAATTTTGTGAAGGTATTTGAAATATTTCATAATACGATTTGAAAAACTCACTAAGGCTTGCATTAATACCACTTTATTCTTAATTTATTACATTGTGGCGATTTACACCAGATTTTGATGTAATGTTTGAATTGCGAAACAATAGAATCCAGAAGTAATTTTACTGCGCCATATCTAAATGTCGACTAATTCTTTCTGCCCAATTCACCACCTTCTTTTCAGTCCTTTCCTCCCCCTGGCTATCTCCGGAGTATTTTCTCCTTGGGTTTTTCTGAATTCCATGGTAACCTCCTCCTCCTTCCGTCCCTTTCCCCCGTTCTCCCATTTGCGTCGGAGGCGCTTCGCCTCCACGAAAGCATCGGCGCTGGCGGCGGCGGCGGCGGCGGGGGCGTCTCGAGGTCGGCGCGTGGGGGCGCGGCGCTCGCTAATGCGGAGGAATCTGCATCCTTAACGAACGTAATGGGCGGGCGGGCGGCGCCCTCGCGAACGCACCTCCGACCACGCCCACGCACTCTCCTTCGCGCTCGCCCACGCGCCTGCCCACGCACCGCCCACGCGCCCGCCCACGCATCGCCCACGCGCCCGCCCACGGCCTCGCCACGCGCCCCCCGCCCACTCACCCCCCACCGCGCGCCCACGCGCCCCCCACGCGCCCGCCCACGCGCCGCCCACGCACCCGCCCATGCGCTCTCTTTCAATTGCGTTTTCTCCCGCAAGTCCATGCCCTTTCAGCACCGCCTCTTCTGTGACTAACAGGTCGCACCCCACGCGCTCTCTGGGCAGTCCGCTCTCTCGCTAGTCCCGTTCTCTCGCCAGCTCGCTTTCTCACTAGCCCGCTCTTTCACTAGCCATCTCTCCTTCTCTATCATTTTCTCTCGCGAGCCCGCTCTCCCTCTCAGCCCGCTCTCTCGCGAGCCTGCTCTCTTGTAAGCCCACTGTACAGCTCTCTCGCTAGCTTTCTCGCTAGCCTGCTGTCCCGCTAGCCCGCTCTCTCGTAAGCCCGCACTCCCTCTTTAGCCTCTTCTCTCAGGACCCCGCACTCCCTCTTTAGCCCGTTCTCTCACGAGCCCGCACTCTCGCAAGCCCGCTCTCACTCTAGAACGCTCTCACGCTAGCCTTTTCTCTCACTAGTCAGCTCTTTCAATAGCCATTCTTCCTCTCTAGACCGCTCTCTCGCAAGCCAGCTCTGCGTCTCTAGCTCGCTGTGCGTTTCTAGCCCGCTCTCTATCACGCGGTCTTACTAATCCGTTCCCCCACTAAACCACCACCTCAACCAGTGAAAATGATTCTATTGGAACTCACGCTATCTCAAACGTATCTCAAACGCCTAATTGATCACTCACGAATATCTTTCAAATCTGAATCTGTATACATTTCTGGTTTACATAATTTTTTACTAAACTTCCATGGGCTGGTACATAAAATGCTAACATGGAATAACATTGATAATATAACATGGAGTATATTACATAGCAGAAATCTAATCGGAAATGTAAATGAAATTACAATGCAATTTACTTACATTATTAAGGATTTAACGTTGTGTATATTATTACACTATTTATCCTTTTTTCTCTAAGTTAGGGTAATAGAACAACAATACGCCTCAAAATAATTTAAAAGAGAAGACTAATTCTGTTTTGGAAAATAATACACTATTACCCACTTCCCACATCGTTTTTACTCACAAATTCGCTGCGGAGAGGGAGAGAAACCCTTCGTGTTTCGATGCCCAGTGCGGAAGCCGTAATCAATATGGTATCTCTTTGCAATGCTAAATATTTGAAGTTGCTCCTTCCTGAATCCCACCACCCCCTCTCAACCCCTTTCCCGACATGTAAACGAAGTTTCGAGATAAAAAAAATCCGGAGAGGCAGAGGAGAATACGATCAACTTTTTATTCACTCTTTAACAGAAATTTAATTTAAAAGGCATCAATTTAATGACGGAGAGGATCGGTCGAGGGAAAAATCATAAAAAATGGGGAAAGGAGGGGGCGAAGGGCTGAAGGGCGGGGAGGGCGCAAACATCCGACCGTCGGTGATGGACGAGGCGTGGTGCGACGGGCAGCCGGAGCGACGGAAAGGGTTCAACGGGAGGGGTAGGGGGCTGTCACCAGTGATTCCTACGCCGTCGCCGTCGCCGTCACCGGCGTCACCCCTCTGCCATCGCCCCGCCGACGCCGCCCAGCCGTAATCGCCTCGCCGACGCCATTCCGCCCGCCACCGCTCTGCGGTCTACTTTGCAATATCACCGTCCTGCCAAGTATTGTCCTGCCGGCGTCCCTTCGGCATACCACCTTGCCGTCTCCGCCTCAACTTTACAGATCCATCACTCGGCACCACCGTCACCACCATCGTCATCATCAAATATAGTCACCTCAACGTCATCACACTTCTGTTTCCACATCGCCCCACTGTCATCGCCTCACCCTCATCGCCCCACCGTCTTCACCCCACCGTCATTGTCCCACCATCATTTCCTCACCGTCATCGCCACATCGTCATCGCCCCACCAGTACCGCCTCACCGTCATCGTCTCTCCGTCATCATCCCACCGTCATCGCCCCGCCGTCATCGCCCTACCGTCGTCTCACCAGCACCACCTACCGTCATCATTCCCGCCGTCATACCCCATCCATTTCTGCTGCCCGCAGTCATCGCCCTCGCGTCATCGCCCTCCGTCATCGCCCTCCCGTCACGCCTTCCTTCATCGGCGCCCACCCAGTCATCGCCCCACCGTCATCGCCCCACCGTCATCGCCCCACCGTCATCGCCCCACCGTCTTCGCTCTAACCTCATCGCCCCACCGTCATCGCCCCACCGTCTTCGCTCCAACCTCATCGCCCTACCACCACCCGCCGTGCTGTAACTGCCGCTCCCAACTTCTTCAAACTCGCTTTGGCTCCCTCATCGTCAAAATGTCCAACCACCCTTGGCAAGCACCATCTCGTATTCTTGGTCATCACCTCCCGCTATTTTCGCCTCTGCCTGTCACCGCGGCCGTCTCCGGTCCCGGCCCGTCCCGTCCCGTCCCGTCCCGTCCCGCCCCGCCGCTTTCCTTCCCCAGCCTTCATCGTCACCAAAGCGGCTTTGGCCTCCTCTATTTCCTGCAATCATACTTAGCGCGGTCGAACCTTATCTTCTTAGAAGGCGCCGCCTCCTCCCCGGCGCCCGGTGGCATCCGCCCCGGGTCCACTTCCCTCTCCGAACGCCCTCTCGCGAGGGGACTTCTATTTTTACGTGGGTGGGGGCTCTGAGGAGCCGTCTCCATATTTCATGCGTTCTTACCGCGCGCGCCGACGCCGCGTCGTTGATATTCGTGCGGTCACGTCGCTCGGCCCGAGGACGGGGAGGGGGAGCGACGTGTCGAGGGGTGGGGGAACCTGTGGCGCGACCAGATTACCGTGCCCCTCTGCGGCCCTCGGAAGGGCTCGCGGTGCTGCGGGCGACGCCGTGGCCTCGGAACTTTCTTCTTCTCCTCTGGCCCCCTCTTCCTCCTCCTCCTCCACCCGTCTTTTCGGGTGCTTTTCGGGGGCTCGGACTGCTCTTCTTTGGCCGGGGAAAAAGTGCGCCTCCGGAATAATGGTAGGCGGAGAACGCGTCTCATTTTTTTTTTTTTTGCCCCGTTGACTATCCGACTGCGTTCCCATTCCGGGTGCTTTGGCTCGGAACGAAAATAAAAAAACACGTCGAAGTTGGTATATTGAGTGGAAGCTTTCTGTACACTTTGCCGGCTCGCGGTGGCATGATTAAAGGGACAGCAGTCTACGAGAGGCGGTAGCAAGACAAAAAGTTTCCGATGACTGTGAACTGAGCTCCAAAAATTGTCATTTTCTTTAAACTAGTAGACGTTAAGTTTAGTCTAAGGTTTTGAAAATTCATATCATATTTAATTTTTAAGTGCGTATTTTTATATTCAGAATGTCTGTTGTAGAAGATTCCTAAGAAAATTATTCTTCTTTTTTTTCCTGATTGACTTTTTCTAGAACACGACTTCATTCAATCTTCTCACTATGTTCCCGCACCTATTTGATACAAAGATAAATTTATGTAAATCTGCAAGAAGAGCTGCAGATTTTTTGCGCGAAAAACATGTTCTGTGAGTCCTTGACACCGCAAAAATTGATTTTTCGTGTATCTACACGTATTATATTGCTTTTTCTAGTTCGTTGTGTGTCGTAATACGCATTTTGTGGATCTTTGATATCGAATAAGGGATTTTTTCCAGAGGTGTCTGTCCACTTTTCTGTGGAGAATACTAACGGCTAAAATATATGCAGGCTTTTTACTAACATTGTTATTCTCTGATTAATCTGACTAGAGTCGGGGACCAACAAATTTGGAACGGATAGTTTATTTTTTGTGGATCCTCTATATAAAGCATCGATGACATTTTCATAATTTTATCGAAAATGGATCTTAATACTTCCTTTTTTCTCTTGTAAATTGTGAAAATAGATACTGTTTTAGTAAAAACTCTAAAAGTTTTGAATTCTTGACTATGATTCAAATTTTCTGGACTCAACCCTCTGCATTTTTGGAGATATGATATTTTCTTAATGAAAACTGCCTTCAAAATTAATTCTTAATATATAATTTACTGTACATATTTTGAAAATATTGTCATTAAAATATGTAATGTTTGCTTTTTTAATGAAAATGTGATAAGGTAAAAATAATATGAAATAAAAACGTTTTCCTATTTTTTCTCTAATTGAGCAGTGATGGCTTAATATCATTGCGTTTGATTGATTGAGTTGTGATTTCAGGCGCGACATTTCCTAAAGTCATTAGTCTGATAAATGTACACTGGTATTTTATGAAAATTGCAACTCCAGGAAGGGAACATATTATTGCCGTGAAATTTATTTCACATATTAGGAATAATCACAATATACAAATGCTTAGAATTACAAAGCTCTTCCTGCATTTTGACCTGAAGTAATTAGTACGCTGTGAAGCCGCCACGCGCTTTCATCAGAGCCTCTCGACGTCGAGGCATGGATTCAAAAAGAGTCTGGATATGTTGCCGCGCTAGACCACAAAGCATCGACAGTGACTGCAGGAGAACCAGCACGAACAAGTTACATTTACATTTTTATTAGAACTGCAATTGGGTATGACCCGGTGGCAGTTAATGGCAATAATTACAGCACTTACAACGATTAATAATAATAATAAGTAATAATGATGAATAAGTAACAATAACTTAATAATAATGATTAAATAAGACAAAGCAACAATAATCAAATAATAATAATAATGATTAATAAATAATAACTAAATAATAATGAATAATAATAATAATAATCACATAATTAATTAATAATTACATAATAATAAATTGGAAAACTAATAATTATATTAATAATAATTAAATAGATGAATAAGTAATAATTAATAATGTATACAGTACAATTACAGTACAAAGACGAAAAAAAAAAGCAGGCCATTGAAAAGGAAGCCATTGATTTCAACGGGGGGTTTGATGGTCACCCATCCTCTC
>BOPP01000072.1:526734-558458 GCA_017312745.1 Gryllus bimaculatus | reverse complement strand
CCCACCAGCCACGTTCCCACCACCCACGACCCCACCGCCACCCCTATTCTCAACCCCATCCACGCACCCCCGCCTTCGTCATTGGCACCGCCAACGACCCCACCACCACTTACATCACCACCGCCACCCCCTGCTGCCGCTACCACTACCATATCATTGATCACTGGCACAAACGCCGCCTACAAGACTTCCCTCACCGCCCTTCGGGCCCGCTCCCGTTCTCGGCCACTCTGTCGGCTTCCTTGCTTGCGAACGGCGCTAAGTCCACGGGGTATTTGGCCAGAACGAAGAACAGTCAATGGTGTCTTTCATAGAGCTGGGAAAATATCTGCCCCAAATAAGCCCCAATATCAGTATAAGCAATTTTTTGTAAAATAAAGACTACTATAAATTCTTACTAACCCGTTCATTTATTCTTAACTTATTAACTTTTTATTTTTTTAACTTATTATTTAAACTATATATAGTTTTGAGGACGAGAGTCAAAGATCATGTGAATTATACTAGAATGCTGTAAGCAGAAACATTGAATCTTTGCACTACAATTATATGAAACAT
This sequence comes from Gryllus bimaculatus, assembly GCA_017312745.1. Lineage (NCBI taxonomy): Eukaryota > Metazoa > Arthropoda > Insecta > Orthoptera > Gryllidae > Gryllus > Gryllus bimaculatus. The sequence goes on along the minus strand of BOPP01000072.1, from coordinate 557,900 downwards.
TTGTTGGTAAAAATTGGTTCTTTGTTATCTCAGAAGAATCAAAAAGACAGAGAAATATGTTTTTAGGCACACTGTAATACGTACCAATTTTTTGTCGTCTGGTTTACGCAATGTCCTCCGCACACTGTGAGCATTATTGGTTTTGTAAGTTACATGTTTCATTATTTTGATACATACCGAAACATTTCGTAATGAGAGGAATGGAAACTAAATATGTTGTATCTCAGGCCTTTTTCAGTTTTTATTTCATTCTGCACACGACAAATTGGAAACGGCTTCCGCGCGTTTTGGGAGGCAAAGAAGGATCCATTCCCTCATAGACACGAGAGCAGGAACAATTTATTTAGACGGGTCTCCATTCACTACTCCGAGGAGGTGAAGACAAATTGCCCCCGCAAATCGTAGACGCGAAACAATTGCTACAGGAGCAGTACACAGATGAGAAAACGGGCGCGCGGAAAATGAGTTGCAGAGAGATCTCAAAAACAGACCTACATTTTTTTTGCCCTTAAAATAGTAAACAACGAGGATTTGCTGATCCATTACGAACACGTCACGCGCAGCACCGCTCTATGCGACAGCAGCAGCGGCAGCCCATGTGGGCGCGGCGATATCTGGCCCGAGGCGCGTCCGCCACCGCGCGCACCGCTCTGCAACCGCTGGCGGCAGCCTCCGCGCCTCACCCCGCCTCGCTTCGCCCCGCCTCGCCTCGCCTCGCCGCCAAAGCTAATTAGGGATCGGCCGCGCGTTATTAAAAACAGGCCTCGGATCCCTCGGTCCGGTTTCCGCCAAAGCACAATGGGATTAGGCGCCGCGCGGGCGCGGGCGCCGGCGGGCGGGAGTGCCTGGGCGGGGGAAGGGTGGGTGCGCGGGCGGACGAATGGACGGACGGAAGAACGGAGGGGCCAGCGGAGTTTGGGCGGAAGGCGGGCGAGCGGGTAGGTGGGTGGGTGGGCACTCGGTGCGAGAATAGATGGGTGGGCCTTTGTGCGGATTGGTGGGTATGCGGGAGAGTGAAAGCGTGGTTATGTAGAGGGGGCGAACGAGGGAGGTTGGGTGGGTGCATTGGATGGGAGGTGGGCGGGCACTTGGGGGCATGTGTAGGTGGTTGCGCGGGCGAGATGGTGGTAGAGCGAGCGGCTCGGTGGGTATGCGGGTGCGCGGGCGGGCCTGCGAGGGAGAGAGAGAGATAGATAGAGAGGGAGAGGGGAGAGAGAAAGAGGGAAAAGGTAGGGAGTGAAAGATAGAGTAAGGAGAGAGAGCGACAGAGAGAGAGAGAGAGAGAGTCTGTGTGGGCGAACGGACGGTTGAGTGTTGTTAGTGGGAGAGAGAGAGCGGAGGAGCAGAGTGTGAGCGGGTGCACTGGGAGACAAGTGAATGTTATTTTTTTGGAGGGGAGGTAAAAATCTTCAAAAGACAAAGGTGTGTTCGTGTGTGAGAAAGAGAGAGAGACAGAGAGAGAGAGAGAGAGGGGGGTGGAAGGGGCGGCTGAGTGGTAGGGTGTGTGCGTGAAAGAGAGAGCGAGAGAGAGGGAGTGGGTGGATGGATAATGTGGGCGGGAGCGTGGACATGAAAGCTGGTGGGCGGGGGGCAGGAGCGTGGGCGGGTTGGCGGTCGCGCGAAACGGCTTGGGCGGGGCCGGGCGGGCAGGAAGTGTGGGCGGGTGGGAGACGACGTTCTCTTCGCCCTCCCGTTTTCCTTGCTTCGACCCACGCGTGCACTCACAAGCTCGTTTCGCGGTCGCTCCCGGTGAGACCAAACCCCATACTTGCAGAAGTTACGGCTGACGTGAACGTTTTTTTGTTCGTTTGAGGAACTCCTTAATTTTATTTCGAGAAGCTACTATACTTCAGCTTGAAATACGTGGTGCAGTCGCGTTATAATTAATGACGTAGGCGGTTTATATTAAAAGGGCATTTGAAACGGAGGAAGGTCCGAGTTTGAAAATAAGTGATAACAATTTTACAAGGTAAACTGGAAGAAAGGATTGGCGTATTCAAACTGTTTAGTTCAGCGACGTCGAATTGATTTTCTCCTTTCTCCTTTTGCCCAGTAATTAACAAGAACGCAAAGTGAATATGTGCAACATTCACCGTATTAATAAGTTCTCATATCGGTTCATAAATGTAAAGACTCGAGTGAGAAATGAATACTAATGAGTCCGTTTTGATTTTGGCCTCTAGAGATGTATTTGAGAGTCAAAATCTGTAGTGTTGCGCACCGACGTGGTGCCTGAAAAAGAACAACATAATTTAGTTATCTTGTTTGGCTGCATTTTGTCCTTCGAATGTTTGTTATTATGTACTATTACAATGATTTCAAATGAAGTACTTGTCATGTGAACCGTTATATCATATACGTTTGATCAGTGCTGATTTGTCAAATGTCCACAAACTAACTGGATATATAGAGACATGTATGTTTGCGATATCATGACACGATTAAAGGTAATTGCTACTTGATGTGTGCGAGGTTGAACAGAGCTGCCAATATTCGTATTTACTTTTCTTCTATAAATATGCGTATGAGTTCAAATAATCGTTAATAATACCTTTAAATTGGTAGACCCCGTGTGAACTTTCATTAGTATCTTAATCTCTGGTTTGAATATAAAAACCTATAAAATTGTAAATACATGGTTCTGAAAGAAGCATAAAGTTCTCTTTAAAAAGGTCATGACTTGAAGTTTTGAAAATACCACGATTAGGATACTCAACTGTGTATGAAAAAAAATCACACAGAAAAATCACATTTAAAAAAAGTGAGTTGTTATGTTTTAAGAGGTTTGAAGTGTTTCACAATTATGCATTGCATTTTTATGTTCCATTCAGTCCAACATTTTCCTTGTAAGTGTCCAAAATATTGTTTTCTAGGGAACGTTGTTTAATGTCTACGCCGATCTTCGTAGCACAATAGCTTGGAACTCCGCAAATCAAAATCGACTGAGGTAGTTCAGGGTAGAGCTTCAACTGCTGTCACTGCAGTGCTGCTGACTGGGATGACCAAGGGTTCGAAGACCGACGAAGGCAGCATTTTCAGTACCTAGTAGATATCTATGTCGAATATCGTCGTCTAAAGGATAATTCTAGCTACCGGCAGCTTAGATAGGTAGTTTTCAATGGTTTCTCCGATCAATACAAGGCAAATACCGGAGCAGTCCCCTAGCAAACGGGCCACGAACCGCGCGCAGTCTTTCCTGCCTCTTCCTCATTCTATCCTCACCCCTTAGACTCACTTACACTAACATGCACTACACTACCACACATGCCGGGAGACCGGTCGGGTGCTTAGGGCATATCTCGGCTGAGGTGTGCCCCACTGGTGAGAGGTACATGTTGACGTGTAGGTTGGCACCGGATCTCGCTATCCGGTTGAGAAGAACCTCGTCACGTCTTGAGATAAAATAATGCACTACACTAACGGGACTCACAAAAGTTGACGCACCAGTAAATACGCAATAATGAATGTATCAATCAATCAATCGATCAATTATCTATCATTTCATCCCTTACAACCCTACCAATTCAGTAGAAGGTCAAGGCAAATCGTTGCTTTTCTGAGCTGCTCACACTTTAACAAATAACAAGCTTCTCCCACGCTCGTAATGAAAAATGTCACTAATCACACTATAGCGCAAGCCCTTATAGCACGAACGCTATCGGTCGTAAGGTTTCGGGAACATCTGAATCTGCAGGTCTTAAAGAGATATAGCTCTTTCACCCTAAAATATATATCTTACGGTTCTTAGATCGTCCACATCCGGTAGTTTACAATTTTTGTGAGCGGAAATAAACTCACTATATTTATACACAACCCAATATAGTTATTTGTGGCGAAGGTATAGGCTATTCGGCTTGCTATTTTGCCTAACCACTTAAATGCAGTTATTTTTACGTAGATACAATTGAGGCGTTTGGAGTTAATATTAACTGACTGAATCATAACCCTCTTTCTCTTTGCGCAAACTAGTGAAATGCTTACTTTTCACCGAAGTCTCTGTTGTGAAATTTCTCCTTCTGTCCTGTATAAACGAGGTCGCTATGACTTACTGGCCCTAGCTGCCTCGGGTCGAAGGGTCACAGATTTGAATCCCGCCTCGGGCATGGGATGTTAGTGTATTGTTGTCCTTACATGTTCTTCCTACATTTGAACCAATCACAATGGTCGCTGTATGACCAAGTTGTTATAAAGCGATCTAAAAAAATACTTCTCTCCGTTGTGTGCTGAAGTTAAAACAATCCCAGTGGTCGCTGTATGACCAAGTTGTTGTACAGCGATCTTCTCTCCGTTGCGTGTACAAGTACGGAGAGCGAGACTCAAGCGCGCGGTTGTGTGGTCCGCAGGTGGCGTGGATCCACATCGACCGGCAGATGATCCTGACCATCCACCGGCACGTGATCGCGCGCGTGCCGCGCTTCAGCGTCTCCCACGACAACCACAAGACGTGGCTGCTGCACGTGACGGGCGTCCAGCAGGAGGACCGCGGCTACTACATGTGCCAGGTCAACACCAACCCCATGATCAGCCAGGTCGGCTACCTGCAGGTGGTCGGTGAGTATTGCTTGAACGACGTGTCTGCTCGCTGAAGGGTTCCAGTAGTCTCTGCTGCAGACAGACTTCAAAATGGAATTATATTTCTAGTTTTTATTTCCAATTTCATACTTTTCTTCTTCTTCCTTTTTTATACCGTATTAAAAATTATTAGTGACAAAAATTCTTACATTTTTCTTATTTCGCCAAAGAAATTTTAAAGAAAACCACCTCCGCTTTGGTACAAATAGTTGTGTGGAGCCTGACGTCGAGTGAGGGTTCTGCGAGCGAGTATAGAAACACGAACCTCCTTACGACTGCAATTCCCTACGATCGGTCATCAAGTCAGATCATACCATAATAAGTCCATTGTGACAGAGTTAGCTGGCACTATATTATTCAAGGAAGCTCATAAAAAATTCGAACGTATCTTTACCAACCCTAAAACATGCACCTTTTCATCATCTTACATAGTAATTATTAACTTCAGTCTGGCGTTGTAGAGCAAATGACGGACGCGGTTGAATTTTTTAAACGGACGAGATAGCCGAGAAAAACTACAAATATGTTTTCTTTAAATATGAAAGATAAACGAGTCGTATCCTCTTCACCTGCAGCTCATTTGTTTCGCCTTGTCTTAACGGACGACGAAGTGTTAAATTTCTTTATCGGTCTCATGCGTCTTTAACCCCTGTTAAGATGCAACCCGGCAGGTTTTTTCTAATTGCACTTGTACCTGTATGTTAAGAAATTCAACAGCCTTAGCAATAGATTTTGTCATCTTTTCAACGAAAATAATCAACCATAGATTCATCTCTAGTCAAATGTTTATTAAGAAAAAAACATGGCGTTATACAAAACAAGTCAGGTTCCAACTCTACAGAATAAAAGTAGCTCGTATTAGATTTGGTAATAATTACTGTTAATATTAATAGTACCCTTAAAATGTATAGTAGGTAAATTAACCACATTTTCCTGTCATTCCACTAAACGAAATTCTCTGGAAATCATATTTACAAATGATCTGAAGGTGTCGTCACTGACCGTCGACGCGCCAACTTCCTCACCGAACATCACGTTTCTTTAGGTTCAGAGCGATTATTTGCATCCATCTTTTCTCGAATCACGGAATACGAATATTGTTTAAATGGATATATGGCAAGCAACACCTCATAATATTATAGTAACATGCCGCAGCAACACAATTCATTTGTTTACTATCGCAGTAATACCTAAATTTTCGCATAAATCGTGAGATTTTATGGTGACCGATAAAATACTAAACAAACCACAAAATGTTACAGAGTGATTACTGCCCCGTTCCAATTAAAAACTCTGCTATGGTCTTCCTCGATTTTTAACTTTTGGCCTTTGGAGTAATAACACTCACAATATACCTAGGTATGTTAATTGCTGTAACGGATGCTGGCTGCAGTACAGTATTACGAAAACTACTTTCTCTTACCTTTTTGACCAATGTTGCACCTGCCTTCTGTTGAGTCTCCGGCCGGGCCTTACGTAGTACCAGCGTGGAGGAAGGGCTCCCTTCGAGGCACGCCCACCCCGAACGCGTGGCGGCGCGCGTTGCGTGGGTGGAATAGGAGATTTATTTTTCCCGGCGGGGTCATCATCGTTATCATCGTCATCATCATTAGTCAGCGAGGGTCGGGCCGCGCCGAACAGCACGTCAACGCGCCTTCTCTCCCGCTAAGTAATTGGTTGGCGCAAGGGATGTGCCGGCCGGCACGCTCCACTCAACCCATTAACGCCTTCGGAGCACGCCGGGAAAGTTTCTTTGAAAAGTTCGTTTCCGAGTACACGTGCACAGAAAAATCAGTGATAAATGCCCGTTACCAAAAATTATGTTAAATACGATTTCTAAACTGATTGCTTATTCTTCATCTTGAGTTTTTAACTAATTATCAGAATTTTACTGATATCTAATTGTGGTACACAACTATAATTGATTTAAAAGGACTAGGTTGCTAACCTCTCGTCCATGTTCTGGGATGTATTCAGAGACATCTGTGAAAAAACAAGACTTCGTGAAGAAATACAAACGTGTGATAATTGAGTTAAACTTAGTAACTTTAAGTGCAATTGTTCTGGTACGTCCGTTGCAGTGTTGGTTTTTTATGTAACCTCTACTTCGTATTGTTTTTTGATATTTCGTTTTGAGTGCAATAAAATGCTGCGTATTGGCTACCTAGTATATTTTCTCTAATATTAATCTAATTAATTATTTCTCTCAATAATATTAATTTCTTTATCGGATGCTAATCCCGACAACATTCATTAATTCATTGAAATATAGAATATTATCTTACGTCCTTCCTGTACTTTCTTGCAAGGTGCTTTATTATTTGTACGATCTTGAATGTCAAGAAAAAATTCTAGATATATTATATTGTATGTGACCTTCTTTAATTTTTTTTCTCAAATCGTGACATGTTTACTTCACTTTCTTTACTTAAAGGTACGATACTTTTCAACTGAATCCGCGAAATGTCGTCGGAAAGTAAATAGAATTACTCCTATTTCCTCCTTTAACAACCTACTTCTTCATCGGTCTTTTTAGTAGCGGCAAATTACGGCTCACCGGTGTCGTTTATTCAGCAATTCATGGCCCATTCAGGTATTATTATGCCCCAGCGAAGTTTCATAAGGAAGCCAAATGGAATTATGCTACTCCATTGGTCTCACTTCCCCGAGCCTTCGAGCATGTTCTTTCTGGCGTGTGTCCCTTTCAGGAAACTTAGAAGCACTCCCTCACCAGGATCTTTCCTCCAGGCGCCGTCTGGTGATAGCGCGGGCTTCCCGACGCACAGTGGGGGAGAAAGCGCGGAATTATGGGACAAAACGTTTTATCGAAATAACTGTCGCTCTTTACGAAAAGAAATGTTTGCGTTGTTCACTTTGATAGCATTATATTTTTGGAATGTTGTGTGTCTTTTTTCGGTGCGTTGAAGGGCACGTTTAAACGGTTAAATACGCTCGAGTTACGGACAGTGGAGACTGAATGAAACCACGGATGCTTGTGTTTGCCTCGTTGGGTGAAAGCGTATATGTGTAACTAACAGTTTGTGGGCGTTCAATAGGATAGAATTCTGTCTAACCTTAGCAATTATTTTAAAATTTCTGTTACTCCAAAATGTGGTAGTTATTCCTAAAATAAGTAGAATTCATTGAAGCTATTTAATATATTAATTAAAATGGGCGTTTATCATTCAAATTCGAATGCGTTCAAATATTCTGATTGTATTCTTGATGTAATTAGTTGTAAGCCAAAATATTTTACAATGTTAAAAATGTGTATCTGTTATTTGTCGTACAATGTGCGATAATGTTACCTGTAGTTACAGTTCATCGTAAAGAAAATTACATTTCATTAAAACTATTGAAAGTGATTTTCTTATTATACTGCTCCCCTTGTAGACACTACTTAAATGAATATAGTTTCTTCATAATATAACACTGAATGATTCATTGTTTATTTTTCGGTAGGTGTCAACAAAACTATTATCACTCGTTTCAATTTCACTCTTACAAATGCCCTATTTACATTAATTATAATATATGTGTTAATGTGATACATAATCTACGCCAGATACGAGCTTTTAAAACAGCCTTTCAAGGAATAGGCTGTAAAATTAATAATACAATAGAAACAGCCATAATAATAGGATAGAAAATAATAGATAACATATCACTCTGCAGTCAATAAATAAAATAAAATACAAATAAAATCAAATTACTTGTGAGAACTATTACTCCAAGTTCTCCGCTGCCTCGGGCGCTAAGCTTTCCACTCTTGAATAAAATGTTAGTTTACTCGCTTGTAGTATAAATTACTGTGTACCTAGGGCACGTTCGCGTGGCATTTGCCCCACTGCGCGGCGGTGGAGGCGGTCAGAAGCACAGCACGCCGCCCCTGCTGCTTGCGGCGGCAGGGGGTGGAGCGAGGGGGGGGGAGAAGGCGGAGAGGGGCGGGAGGGTGGAGGACGGAGACGGCCGCCTCGGCTTTTACGAGGGCGCGCTCGCTGGGTCTAATTCGGGAACGCAGACGGCCATCCCCGGCCCCTCCCCCGCCAGCGCTCGCCCGGTGGTGGCCGGGTACCGCCCGCTGCCAACCTTTCACCTGCGGCCCACCTCCCCGGCCCGCCCCCTCCTATCTGCTCTCCCCGCCCCGCCCCTACCTCCGCGTCGGCGTCGCGGGGAACGGCGCTGCTGCGTCGGTGGGCAACATCTATTTCTTCGGGTGCTGCGCTCACTTTGTTCGCCCGGTTTCCGTCTCGGGTCTTATCAGTTTTCGTACTTCTTGGTTTTGTTTTCGAGGCTACTTTCTTCTCGTTTTCTTTATTGCGCCGTGTCGCGTTGCGGTTCAGTTAGATCGAATTCAATTGTCGTCATTGTCAACATCAGTTGGCTTCTCTAATAGTTATTTATCTTTCAATTTCTTTCTTTTTTTTTCATTTCCACCATCTTCCGGGACTGTCCCGGTTCTGTTTCACCGCTCGTTTCCATCGCGTGCGTTATTTTTCGCCGGCACTCACGGAATCCATTACACTCCTCCACCAAATTTTAATGAATCGGCCGACATTATCAGATTACTGACGTTCACCCATATTTTTTACATAGTTTAAGGCTGTGGTATTAATTTTCTTTCTATTTTTGTTTCCTCACCGTTTGTTCCGTGTCTTCCTCCCCTGCGCCAGTTTTTATCCCACTCGCAGTATTTTAGTCCTCAAGATGACCGTCTGCTTCACCTCTTGCAACTCCTGTCTTCTCAGCCTGCCTTCAATGATCACCTCTTCTTTTTGCTTCGTTTTCTTTTTTTGCGTGGGCCCGTGCTCTCGCCGCCGCGGAGCTACCTTGGTCGTTCCCCCCCCGCCCCCTTCGCGATGTTCCTTTTCCACGCTGTTGGGTTCTTCCCTCCCGTGCGATACCCATCCACTCGGCGACGAACAGCGCCCATCTCGGGCTTCTGTGCGTTGCCTCCGATTCCACTCGCCGCCCCTTTCCCGCAATTTGACGGTTGGGAGAGGTAGCTCAGGGCATCAACTCATGTCACTACAGTGCCTCTCACCGGGAGGTCCTAGGTTCGAGTACCGACGATGGTAGAATTTTCGCTACTAGCTTGTCAGCTAGGTCAGATTTAGTCATTGTCTGGATAATCATTTTATTGAATAGCTGCTCTGATCGGTGGCTTTAATGGTTTCTCTAGGTGAATGCCGGAGCAGTACCCTAACATACGGGTCAAGGACCGCACGCGACCTTTCCTTCATCTTCCTTGTGTTCTTACACACACTAACATGCACTACACTGCCGGGAGACCGGCCGGGAGCTTAGAGCTTTTTCCGGCTGGGGCGGTGCCCCGCTGGTGGGAGATACCTGGTTGAGGAAAACCCCGCTAGCCTGAGGTAGGTCGGCACCGGATCTCGTCATCCAGTAGCAGAAGATCAACGCTATCTCCCGAGGGGAAAGCATGCAATACACGTAAGGAAATAATGACCTTAATCTTTGTCGCGACTGGATTCACAATCAGTCAATGCATTTGACGAGCGACTTCCCCCACTCCGTTCCGCTCGTCATCATTCGATTCTTCTCCCGTAATGTTTCACCTTTCGTCGTTGATTATTCGTCTCCCATCCAACAATTTTCGCCAATCGCCGTTTATCATGTTTCCTCTGCTCTTCATCATTTGTCTTCCACTCTTTTGTCATTCTGCTGACCGTAATCGTTGTACACGTTGTACACGTCCTTACACCCTTTTACGTATTTTTGTTTTGTTTTTAATAACTCTTTCACGCCTACCATCACTCTCCTTTCGCGTTTCGACAGCTTCTTTTGCCAACCTTTCCCCTTCAGATCTGCGTTTTCATTGTTTTATCCGTTATTATTTACATCCCTCTATAATTTCCCCCTTCCCGTTTCTGTTCATTTTCATCCCATGTCTTCGTAAAGGACGTTCATTATTTGCTCGTCGACGTTCACTTACGATGTACTCTAACACACTTTAGTATCACCCCTTTTCTTCTTCTTTCGCTTTTCATTCCTCATACGTAAACGCTTTTTGTGTGTCTTTCGTTCTCCGTCAATGTGATCTTCCCCACACTATTTTGGTTGTGATCTTTCGTTTCACTTGTCTCCCGTTCACCCATCACTCCTTTTTCCTTTTCAAACTCTCGCTTACCACTCTTCGCTCTGCGACCTCCGACCCTTCGCTCTAGAACTTTGTCTTTCGCTTCCCGACTTCGCCTCGCTCCGTCCCCGCAGCTCCGCCAGGCTCCGTGACGCGGCGTCGGCTGCGGCCCTCGGCCCTCCCTCGGGGGCTGTTTGCATTCCTGCCCGTCACTCGTAAAATTAACTGTTTCTCGAAACATATCATTCCGTGACCCAGTTGGTGGCCGCCGCCTCCTCCTCGGGCTGCGTCAGCGGGATAACGTGCGGTGCTGCTATTGAAAAGCGGCATGAAACGGAGACATTACGCGGAATAATCCATTTGTCCGGAGGTCGCCCGGCCGTTACAGCCGCCCCGAGACGGCGCCGGCCCCTGCGCCCTGTATGTAAAGGGCGCAGCTTTATTTTGCTATAAAGCTCGGATGGCACCGCGAGACCCTCCCGCCCGCTCCAATCGATGGAAGGAAGCGGCGGCGGACGGTCAGAGGGGGCGAAGGAGGAGGCGAAGGGGGGAGGAGTGAGGAGATGGGATGGAGGCGGAAGCGGCGCGGAGACGGGGATGCACAGGGATCAAGAACGACGAGGGTGGGGACGAGAGTAGACACGAGGATGAAGGCAAGGCAAGAGATGAGAGTGAAGTGTGAGGTGAAAGCGGGTTGGAGGACATGAGGGAGATGAGAATAAAGAATATGGAGTAGACGAGAGTACGCACGAGAGTGGAGGCGAGGAAGATGAGGGAGGCGTAGAGGGCGGAGGCATGGAGGATGGAGGCATGGAGGGCGGGGGCGTGAAGGGCGGAGGCGTAGAGGGCGGAGGCGTGGAGGGCAGAGGCGAGGAGGGCAGAAGTGTGGAGGGCGGAGGCGTGAAGGGCGGAGGCGTGAGGGCGGAGGCGTGAGGGCGGAGGCGTGGGGCGAGGCGTGGAGGTGGAGCTGGAGGGCCGGAGTCCTGGAGGCGAGGCGGTGGAGGTGAGGCGTGGAGGGCGAGGCGTGGAGGGCGGAGTCTCTGAGGCGGAGGCGTGGAGTGGTGGAAGGCGTGGAGGAGCGGAGGCATGGAGGCGGAGGTAGGGGCCTAAGGAGAGAGTGGCGATGATAAGGATCAAAATCAAGAATATGTTAAGGGCAACATCAGTGGGAATCAAAAGAAGGAGACGGGCAGGAAGCAAGAGACGCGTCGTGAAGCGCGAGCGACAAAAGCGCGATGAGGCCAGTTTGCAGACGGGAAGCGATAGGTTTGGAGAAGGCTGCGGTATGGGGATATATACGAGTGGCGTTCAGAGTGCAGGGAGGGCGGAGTCAGATGTCGGGAGAAAAGGCGAACGCGTGGTGAAGAGATAAGGATGAGGATGGTTGGGTGAAGGCAAGGGGCGTGGGCTGTGAGGGAGGTGGGGATGGTGAAAGGTGACTGTGAGCAGGGAAGGTCATCAGCGAATAAGAGGAGGGCAGAGACAGAAAGAGGTAACTGGTCAACACTGAATAAAACGGTCGGAGAGGAAGAGGCACTGATGCAGCGAAAGAGTTGCCTCCATACAGTGTAGTGTTATAGATTTCAGTTATAGAGAAGGTAATAATTTACTGTTGAAAAAACTTGACCACATTAATTTTAGGCAATCAGGAGTTGTGTGCACTACATACTGCAATGTACACGAGGATCCACCGCCATAAGAATAAAAATTAATATGGACCTATCATTGGCCATCTTTTACTCGTAGTATCATGAAAAGATGTGTATCAAGGTCATTACATAACACCCAGTTCAAGAGTAAGCGATACAGATTAAGAAGCTGTGCGACTCTTTCAGCTCGATCGTGAAACATCGGTCATTCAAAATCTTCAATATTTCGGCTTTGTAAAAAGTATATTGCATTATGATTGGTAATTTTGAAACATTAAAATAGTTTAAAATGCCAATGCAACACGTATTACTAAAACACAAACATGTCAATTGCTGTACAGAACTAACTACTAGAGGTGAAAATTCCTTAACGAACACTGATATTTCTGTTTCGAAAGTGTTCAGTGTTCGTGACTTCAGTTATTTACGTTAAACATTAATTCAAACGCATGGTTTGTTCAGCACTGAGCTACATAAAACAAAAAGAAATAGGAAGCACACCCGAAATTAACCCAATTAAAAATCAAGTGTTGTTATTATTACTATATTATAGATATATTATTATATTTATTATTATTATATTATTAATATTATTAATCGCGTATGGTCAACTACTGATCATGGCAACATATTTCATCCTTTTCCCTCCCGAGGCCATTTATATTCTGTCCTGAAATAATCAACGGGTGATTAACGTGAAATCAGCTTTTCGGATGCCATCTCTTCAGTAAGGCAAGGTTATTAGCCTTTAGTTATAGCCAAAGTTGTTAGTTTCTTGAAGGCTGAAATGTGCTTAAAGTGCTGAAAAAGAGTGAAATATTTAGAAGGTAACAATTTCAATTATGAATTGCAACAGACAGTAAAATAGCTCTTTGGTATTTTAGTATATTCGTTAAATCTGTTTGTGTAACGAGTTAATGTACTAAGAGGTTTAGTTAAGATCAGAAAAAAACAGTTTCTGATCTAAAAGCTTTGCATTCGGGGTTTCGATGGAAATCAATTTTGAGTTCGTAAAATAGTCTTCATAATATTGAAAATAAAATTGCAGTATCCTAAATATGATAATTAATAATAATAATAATAATAATAATAATAATAATAATAATAATAATAATACTGAATACTAATAATAATAATAATAAAATAAATAATAATAATATAATAATAATAATAATAAAAAATAATAATATAATATGCTCTAATATATGGCGAGCTCGGCCATTGGCCGCCTTCCGCCTGACCACATGTCAAAATATACAGAGTAAATGTATAAATATTAAAATTACAAAAAAAGTCAATGTTATTTAAAATTTAAAATTTAATGTAATCTACAAGTTGAAGTAGTTAGTGAAAGGAAATTGTTATTTAAAGCAACTTATAGAGAAACCTCAGAGTTAAATGAATTAAATGTTACAAGATAATAGATTTTGGAAATAATTTTCAAATAATGTCTGAGATAAAAACACAATTTTGAATTAAATGAAGATTGTGTGCTTTAAAATATCTGCGCCTACATGGCAGCCTCGTATTCACACCCGAGCGACTGTGATCTATAATACAGGAAAGACACCATCAGACACGTCGCTCGATCCTGAGGAAAACCCGGCTATCGGGGAAAAACCCACCAGGCAGACCTGTGTCCTAATGACAATGGAAACTAAGCTAACATGAAGTAACGGGTCATTGGGATGGATCCAAGCTGCGGTTCATAAGCTGCAAAGGGTGGTTTGTCTTTGTTCAAACCCCTCTGCTCCCTACGATAAAAGTACATCCGGCAGTAATCAAACAGGTCGCAGAAAGTAACATATTTTACAAAAGAAACATTAATATTATTTCTAAAACACATTAATCTAACACTCTAAGGAATAGTTTTATTGACCTGTAATCCTACAAAATGGTTGTATTTACTTTGTAAAAAAATCAATGCAGGTGCTTCTTAAAAGATGTGAATGAAGAGGAGTTTTTAATATTGGGAGGCAAGTTTATTCCATTCGGCCGGCTTCAGTAGATTGCGACGAAATTTATTGTAGTAGCTGGTTTTGATTTTTGGGAATGCAGAGTAAATGGGATTTCTGAAATCTAGATGATTTAAGATGTACAAAATTAGTTGTAAGTAGTCGGGGCACACATTTTAGCATCCTTAAATACAAAGACAAAGGCTGTGATACAATCGCCCTAATCCTTCAGTGTTAATATTTGTGGCTGTGTAAACTCCAGAGATGTGATCGTATTTTTTTTAGTTATAAATGCAACGAAACAGGAATTTTGAGGCCCTCTGGTAGAGTTTGAGCGAGGGAATCTTTTTAAATGTTATAACACAATAATCCCCGTAGTCGAAATGAGGACATAACAGGGTTTTACCAACATTTCTTTCTATAGTAGGAGACATTGTCGGATATATCTAAAGGGATTGTAAGAAGCATAAACTTTCGACAACATTCGGATCTGATCATTCCCAACTTAGATGATGCATCAAGTATTAAGCCCAAGTTTTGACTTGTGTATGACGAGGTAACTACAACATTGTCTATAAGCACATCAGGAACATATGAACCTTCAAGTTTCTTATGCATTTGCAGAAGAGCAATTATGATGGTTTGTGATTTTGTAGGATTTAAAGTTGGTCCGTTTCTCATTGACCATTTGACTGACAGAGGAGAGTTCATTATTTAAGTTATTATTAAGCATTCTATCTCTGATTGGTTATCCGGATATAAATTTGCAGGTCTTCCGCGACTAATGATGACTACATTCCCGTAAGTTCGTCTGATAGTCATTCATGTAAATTTAAGGAAGAACAGTGGCCCTAACACGGGAGCCCTGAGTACTCCTCGTGAGAGGTTTTGGATGTTGGAAGTGCAATCGTCACTACTACAATTTGTTGGGCCTATGTAGAGATCACTTGCAATCCATAGAGATAGTGGCATCAGAAAAACTTTAGATTTAGCAGCTTTCGCTCTAGAATATCATAATCTACCAGAGTCAAATGCTTTACTAAAATCTAAAAAGAGTTAATAACAGGTTCCGAGACCATCTCTAGCGCTTTTCGTAATGTCTTCAAGTTACTTTCAATACAAGCGGTTTTGTGCTTCTACCTCCTCTAAAGCCCGATTGAAAGTATCGAAGCAGCATCTAGTTGGACACATTTTTACAATCAGTTTTCGAACAATATTTCCCAGAACTTTAGACCACTGTCGCGCAATCATGCAATTGACCGATAATTGCATGCACGCCGGGAAGCAGTTCAGATTTTTGGCACGGCGGCGAACATGCGCAAGCTTCCACCGCTTGAGGACAAGGTTCCCGATTCGTTAATGCAGATAATTACCATTACATGCTGTGAGTTGCCGGAAGGGCATATATGCGAGAAAACAAATTTTCAATTGTTTGGCGTGTAGATTACCATCGGAGCCATTTCATTTGGATTTTAGTGATAAGAACAATATACTACCCTTCCTTTGATATCACACGTTATGCAAAGTAAGGATTTATCCCCTGATAGCAGTGTAGTTGATGAAGTCTCTGTAATGCTTATTACGCTTGACAGAAACGGAGTATTGATTTTGAAACATTTACAAAGTCAGTCATATAATAATCATTCAAGCGTCATATTCGATAGAAATTTCCAGAGAATATTGCTTTCGTGATTCCCGCAGGTCAGTTGTCAAAGCTTGTGTTTGATATTTACTTTAAAAGACATCATGATAATATCGAATTTTTGCGTTTCTAATTTTTTGTTTTACAGAATTTCGTAACTTTTTGCTACTCTCCCTTCATTTGAGAGGTATTTCTTACCACTGAAGCTGATGTAAGCTTAGTCAGCGTCCTAGCAATGAATTGCTTTTAATTATTTGAAGCCCATGGGGCGCCGGAAACGTGCTCACACGTCGCCGCGTTTCCATGGTGCATGTTTATCCGAAAGGTTTAGATTATATTCGCTTTGAAGACTTCTACTTTACTATTAAGAGATGTTTGGAACTATAAACGTCCATGCCAAGGAGCTTTAGCACTGTCGTATGGAACATTAGCCTCAGATTAATATTTTTGTAGTCACGATTAGCGGATAATTCTTTCTGTGGCTTATATTTAGGAACATTATAGAGTACACCATAAATAGGCAAATTCATGCTTTGATTACTCCCCGCAAATAGGATATCTGACCCGTACATTAATACTTCCCAATGTGTTACACCAATCGCCGTGATCTATTCATGTTTCAGCCCTAATGCTAAGTGAGTCGGGCCAAATTCTAATAATTTGTAAATGTAGGAATTAAACAGTATCAATAAACTTTTCAGCCGAGTTTGTGAGCCGGTACTTCAGATCGCAATTGCAAATCACCCATGATTATGCATATCCTGACATATTACTTGCGAACTGCGAAAGGGGGAAATCTCTAATTCGGATAAAACTCCCGTTTGTGGGGCCGTCAACAGATAAAAAACAAACAAGTAAATTTTCGATTTCCAATTTGTAATTTCTGCAAACATATAGTCTTCCATGCCAGGGTAAAGATGGATGGGGAGTGCTGCAGCGACTACTTTAACTTAAATGTCTTGCGAAGCCAAACAATGCAGACCCCTCCACCCGTGCTTTTCTTTTAAAATTGGCTTTTCAATTCCGACCTATCATTCCAAGAGTTTAATTAATTAGATGAGCATGATGACGAGTCACCTGATTTTTATTTTAGATTTTAGCCATGTTTCGCTTATTAATAACAGGTCTGGTTTCGTTTCAGTTATAATATTTGAAATTTTAGAGTAATGCTGCTTAAGATGATTAAACATAAATACTGATAAATGTAAATATGCTTCTGAGAATGTCAAATTCATGTACACAACAAAAGTTTTCACAAGTTTGAAATTTAAAAAACAAACACGGGAAGTACCAACACACCCTTCTGTTCATTATTTGCGCAAAACTTCGGAAACTTATTGAAAGGGACAAGACTTAATACCAATGTACTGTAAAATGAATTGAAATAAAATTATAGTATTTAATTAAAACTTGACCCAATGGCATTAAAAATAATCATCTGAAACATCGTGGTTTATATAAAATTGATCCTTTTTCTCTTCCGCAAGGATTGGAAATGAAGAAATCCCGGGCAACGCTGGCTAGTTTGCTAGTTTGTAATAAACTAATATCTGTTAATATATTAAGAGAATCTCTGTTTCGATAGTATATTACAAGTTCATCTCTGGGTGTCTTAAATCGATTTCGTTAAAGTCGTCGTAGACTCAACAGATAACTTGGAATATTAAAGCGTGAAATTGACATTGTCGAGTGAGCTTTCACTTAGAAAACAAAACCCGGAGGGTAAAGAGAAGAAAATGAAGATGATAAATTACTCATTCTGTTAACAAACATGCGGTGGAATGAAACACCGCACTAGGAAGGAAATAAATCGCATAAACGGCTCTTCAAACGCACTTTGTCAACTACAAAAGCCATTTAGCATGTTCAGCAACCCAAAGATAAAAAGTCCACTTAACTCAATGAATGTCTCATTTACTTCGAAGCTATCGATCATTAGAATATTAAATAGAAGAGTTCTATGTCATCATGTCTCATAAATAAGTTTTGACTTTTCCACTACTTTTAAAAGTCCTTTACTCATAATACGTTCTTTCAGTTTCATACTATTGCCTGTTCAATTATCATCTGTAAACTATAATTATGTTCCCCTGTCATCAGATATAGTACTGAATAACACAGTATTTCAAAAATGTTTACAATCAACTAATATGTATGAAAGTGGACGCAAAAAGTTGAAATGTACTCCACAAATACTTCATTTATATTATTCTGAAAGAATGTATTGTAAACATTGAAGAGTTTCATTTTAATCAGTGGAAATAACGGGGCAATTTCATTTCTTATTATTACAATAGTTAAATAAAATCATCAAATATCATACTTATTGGTTAATATGTTAATGATTTTGCTAAATCATCTTTCAGTGTTTCTTTGTTGCCCCCCAAAAAGGGAAATGCATTAGACCACTTGGGTACTTGCACATTTTAGTCCACAAAGTCACGTGTATAAAGAATAGCCTGAAAACTCCTTGCGATAATTATTTATTAGAGTATCGTTCTAGATAATTAAAATGAATAGTTTTCAAATCGGGTGAGATGGCAACAGTTGTCCACTGCAGCATCTTTTACCGGAGGGTTGTGACTTTTGAGTCCCAAGGCTGACGGATATTCGACACTAGCTAGAGAACTAGGTCGAAGTTATCCGCTGTCTGGAAGATAGGTCTAGAGCTCAAATGTTCTGATGTAACGTTTTCCGTAGTTTCTCTTATAAATACCAGGCGAATGCCGGAACAGTAGAGAAGAAAAATGGCCATGATCCACGAGCAATCTTTCCTTCCTCTGCCTCTTCTTACCGTCTTCCCTTAGCGATAAATTTATATGTTTTGTACTATCATGCATGTCAGAAGCTTAGACCTTCTCCAGGATCTGACGGTGTCTAGTTGGGGGAAATACCAGGAGAGAGAAATGCCTCGCAGTTCGACATGTAGGTTGGCGCTGGAGCTTAGTATTCAGCGGGATAGAACACCATTACCTCTCATCATAAAAACATCCAGTACGCTAGCGGGACTATGACCATATCCGTTGACGTATCTTGTAATATCAAGCAAGCAAGGGTCTGGTAAAATCAAGCAAGTAAGCAACCAACCAACCAACAAATCAACCAAGCAATTGTAAATGGAACATCCTCGATGAACGTCAAACGGCGAGATCCCATCGGGAACTTATTACGTTAATTAATATAATAAATCAATCAAATGGGTCAACGCATTTCTTATGAAACATATATTTGTCTTTCCTTCGCTTCGAACACAGGAAATCCAGAAACTGGGAAGGACATAAATACGTATTATGTCTCTACCTTTCACTGTTATTCAAGAAAATATGACACTAAAGTACCCTTGATCCTTTGGGTCTATTAATGAATGGTTGGATCTTTAAAAACACCGGTCGCATTAAATTTCTCACAATAACACGTTTATATTTGTGCGTGTGTAATCATTAACGGATCTTTTGACCAAATGTGCTTGATCCGTTGAAGGGAAATGGCTGGGTGGTATTAAGTCGCTCACAAAAACATGCGCACGTTTGTTTCAAATATTCATTGGCGTATCGCTTGACCTAAAAACTATAACGCACTATTTTGGGTCGTCCTTTGGAAGTGGAGCTGCTCCTTTGTATCCATAAACGAATGTGTACTTGTTTGGATTCTTAAAAGCCCGAGTAGTATTCAATCACTCGCAAGAACATGCGCATGTTTGTACCAAATTAGCGATTACCCAATTAGCGATTTCATTTGTCGTAAAGGCTATAACGCACTATTTTGCGTCGTCCTTTGGAAGTGCAGCTGCTCCCTTGTATCCATAAACGAATGTGTACTTGTTTTGATCCTTAAAATCCCGAGTGATTTAAGTAACTCACAAGAACATGTGCACATTTGTACCAAATATTCATTGGCGTATCGCGCGACCTAAAAACTATAACGCACGGTCGTGAATCGCCTTTGGGAAATGGAACTCCCTCGCCGACAGCGAGCCATCGAGAGCGCCGAGCGGGGCCTTCCCTGGGGCTTCGCTTGTGTTCCTTTGAGTCCGCACGCGGGCCGCTGTGCTGCGCTGGCCGCTGTGCCGCGCCCTCGAGAGGAGGTGAAGTGCAGGCCGAGACGAAGGCGAAGCGAAAGGCTCTTGGAAGGTCAACAAAAGCTGCGCAGGAATAGGATTTGCGCTAGACAGATTGATGTGTGGAATCGATAATGTGCTCAACCGAAAATCGTATGGGAGGGTCGAGCACAATATAAAGGTTATTTGTACAGATTTCAGCGATGTATTGAAAGAAAAATGTATAAAAAAAGATTGATCAGTAGATCAGGTACTCGTGAATAATAGGAACTTGCATTTCGGTGAAAAATAAAATTTACCTTTTATATTTAAAAAATGATATCTAAAGTAAATAATAGCTGCTTCCTAATAGTGAAATTAAAAGTTGCATTATATGGTTAAATTCACGTATAGTTTCTTCTTCTTCTAAGTACCATCAGCTCTTCTAAGATTTGATAATGCATACTGAATCAGAAGAAATGTGAATGATAATTTAAGTATTAGAACAAGATAGTTACATTTAAGATAATATCCATGTGTTATTAGAATATGATATTCACTTTTCCCTTAAAATTAATTTATTTGTTCGGGTTCATGTTATGTATATTGAAGATATTTTCTGTGCAGCAAAATTCTTGATGAACTAATTACCTATATTACTTATTACTAATTTCCAATTAGCACATAAATTGGAAAATAAAACTAAATAAAACTATGCAACCTGCGTGTATGTGAGAAGTGTGTTTGGTTTTGATAGTTCCCTACAACTCGCGGAAAACGCAAAAATAGTTTTGATTTTGAGTGAATAATGTAAGTATTTGATGATGTCAGTTTTTTTCATCCCATTTCTTGAATTAATTAATTCTGAAACGTCTGTAGGACGTATTACTTTATTTTTTGATGTCTTAATACTTGTATTTTATTTCGGTTTTTAATTCTCTGTCATTTACAAAGTTCCTGAAAAAGCGTATCCCAATCACTTTGCATACGAAACGCAAAGGCAAAGTGCGCAAAGGTATGTAATTTGCCTCATCTACGTCAATGTGGTGCTGGCACTACAGTTTCGGATTATCGGCCACACGCCCGCCCAACTCACGCCCAACCCCTGGCAGGCTGCGGGCGGGGCGTGCTCTTCACTTGATCGCCTGCGGCGCCCCGCTCGCGGGGGGTGGCGGGGAGCGGCGGGTGCGGGGAGGGCGGGGTGTGGCGGGGATGAAGGGGGCTCGGCGCAGCGCACAACTTGCTACATAAATCAGGGGCGGTAGGCCCTGTGGACTTCCGCGTCTTCGGGTCGGTAACTGCCGCCGAGGCTCATGCAAATATTTGCGCCCCGCCGCCGCCGCCACCAGCGCCGCTGTCGCTTGCATACCCCATAGTCGCTTACATTGCGCAAGCCTCCGCCATGTCGCCACCTCCTCGTCACGTCCGCTCCTTGCTCCTTCCAGTACCTTCATGCAATTGAGGATGTGTATTTCTGGTCGATCGGATTGGAACAGTTTTATCATTAGCGAGTGTTTTGCACGTTTTCTCCGCCTCCATTATTATCTGACCATATCTTTCGTTTCAAGTACTCTTAGTTCTCGTTTCCTTAATACTCGTGTTTATGTTTTACATTTTTTCTTTCGTTCCATAGCAGTCCAGACAGCTGGTGATCAAAAGGGTCCGATACAGGAAATAATTCAAAAAAGTTTTTGCTCACGGGTTTTAGATTATTTTTCGTATCCTGGATTTGAATTTTATGATTGCCATCTCCAGAAATATCTACTTTAATTTTGCTTATATTGGTCTTTTGTATCAAATTAGTTGTCGAAATAAAAGCGAAAAAACGAAAAAAAATCTGACATTTTTAATGTGTTTTGCACTTTTTCTCTGATAAACCGATATTTATTGTAGTTGCAAAGATAAAATTAGAATTTAGCACCTTAATAACATATACTAGCGGTAGACAAAACGTCGATTTTTTCTGAACTGGAGGACCAATAGTGTTCTATAGCTATTCGCAATATGTAATTTGTGTTTCTATAGAAATGCCCAAGATACATATATTTATTTTTTTAATGGTTATTACGGCAAAGTTCTTTTCTCATGTATAGCGTTTAGAGTATTTTTATTTTAATATTACCCGTTTATGTAAGTGGTATTATTATTCTTCAAACTCACATATCAAATACAGTAGGACTTCTTTTATCCTTTCCCCTCATTTGCACTTGTAATAAAGTGTAAACCGGAGGAGTAAGGTTAAGCACTTGACATTTCTTCAGGACTCGGCTCTTTGTTATTCAAACGCCTCTCGCTTCTTGGTACCTTGGTTGCCGGATTATCTTGACTGCTGTGACCTCAAAGCTCCTTGTTCCCTCATTCAAGACGCTCTCCTTATGCTTCCTTCAGCTCCTTTTGATACCTTCAGACTTCGGAAATCGTTCGTGATGCGATAATTGGTTTGTCGTAAGTCGAGGCGATTCCTGTATCGGAAATGGAAGAGATTTAAAAATTTCACAACTTCTGTAAACATTCACTTTTGTTAACGAGAAATTGTTGAACCATGTAATGAAAACATTTAAAAAAGCAAACTGGAGCTAGTGAAATGTACATAAAAGATTAATTCAGTACTATAGTTATTAATTATTATGACATATTAAATAAGGACCTGTGAAGTGCTGCAAATATTTCTTACGAAGTTAGTGAGCAAGTTACCCGTCAACTAACACTGATCATTTTCGTGTTGCACAACTCCCACTCTTGCTTCGCCGCCACTCATTCTTCGTTGCCTCAAACGTCATCACATTTCCTGGCCATCGCTTGCTTTGAATAACTGACATTGAGATTCCAATACCCTTTCTTCTGTAAATTGCCCGTTTGCGAGATGAAAACACATTGCTTAAAAAGGCGTATTTCTGAGAAGGTAAATAAATTATAATTTGTAGATAGTATGAATTATTTACACATATTAGTTTGTATTAGGTTTTTCCATTGAAAATATGCTAAAATATATACCTATCCTGACATTTTATCTGTGTGAGGGTTTCAATAATATTCTGGTTTAAACTTCATGCTTCCTTACTTTTGTAATTTTTACATTTGCCAAATTTTACAAATCACACAATTGTAATAATTTTAAATTTTATTTTAAATTGTGAATAATAAGTATTAGAAGCGTCTAATATTTTGATGGTGGTGGATATACTGGAAGTGCTGGAAGACTACATGAAGAATACATATTGCAGAACAGAATTGAACTGTTGTTATCGGTACACTTTGTTTTCCAAACATCTTCCATGCCACCTATTCTTTCATTTATAATCCCCTCTTGTCGTTTATGTTGCGGTTGACGTGAAGTAAATTGTTACGTCTACGAGGTCATCACAGCAGAGATTAAGCGGAAGAGACGGAAATATTTCTAAACCGCCTGGTTCAATTTTAGAGTATTTTTACTGAACTACTTTTAAACCGTCTCTTTTTATACAATTTTCCGATTAACCATTCCGTCCTTCATCGTTTTCAGATCAACTCCCACTTTAGTTTTATCATTGAAACAAATTACTCGCCCACAAAACGCCCATCGCAGAGATATTTTGCAATTGCATCGGCGGAGCGTGTTAATTTTTCAGTCAACTCTGCTCCCCCTATCGTTTCCTTTTCCACCATCTGCCTCCCGACCACAAGCTCTTTCCGTCTCGCCGCTGCTACACCGCCACGCTTCAAAATTAGCTCGTAGCTCACCGCCCTCGCTGCTCTATTTACCCATCCCCCACCCTTTTAATCCCGTCCCTCCGCCATCGCACCCCCCCTGCCTACCGCCATCACGCCATGCCCGTCACAACGAGCGCCATTGCCATAGCAGACTCTCTCCGACGCCGCCCCAACGCCACCCCAACGCCGCCCCAACGCCGCCCGATCGCCGCCCCGACGCCGGCCCGACGCCGCCCCGACGGCCGCCCCGACGCCGCCCCGACGCCGCCCCAGACGCCGCCCCGACGCCGCCCCGACGCCGCCCGACGCCGCCCGACGGCCGCCCCGACGCCGCCCCGACGCCCGCCCCGACGCCGCCCCGACGCCGCCCGACGCCGCACCGACGCCGCCCCGACGCCGCCCCGACGCGCCCCCGACGCCGCCCCGACGCCGCCCCGACGCCGCCCCCGACGCCGCCCCCGACGCCGCCCCCGACGCCGCCCCACGCCGCCCCCGACGCCGCCCCGACGCCGCCCCGACGCCGCCCGACGCCGCCCCGACGCCGCTCCAGACCGCCGCCCCGACGCCGCCCGACGCGCCCGACCGCCCACCGCGCCGCCCCGACGCCCCCCACGCCTCCACCTCAAGTCCTCCGCCTCCTCTCCTATCCCCACCCCTTACCCTTCCTCCCTCTCGCTCTCCCCCACCCCACCCCCGCAGGGCGAACGAGCGAGGCAGCGACGTTCCAGAGACCGTTAATTTTATTACGAGTATGAACGCGATATGCACAATTGCAATTGAAATGAAGCAATTTATATAATGGCTCCCGAAATAGCCTCCAACTATTTGCATTCTATTTTTTTCTCGAACGGTACCCATCGCCATCCTTCAATAGAGTTACGCGTTCGACTGCTTTTTTGTGGGAGCCTTTATGGTAGCGTCTGAATATTTTTTAATGATTTTTTTGCATTTTTTGCGATCGGCGAAAGTAAATTTAAAATAATATAATTAAAAAAACTGAACGAATGAGGAAAACTCTCCTATCAAGGGGAATAAATGTAGTTGAATCAATCACCGAGTTAATGAGTCAATTGAATAAATATTAATTGCAGTAATTCTCCAGGCATAGGTGAATTCTGTTTTGAAATTGAGAGCTATTGGGCATTTGACGGGAGCTATTGGGACATTCTAGTTATCGTTTGGGATATTTCTCGATATTCATTTTAATGTTTTAACATTGAGTGTGAAATAATTCATCGCTAGGCAGAATGATGGAAATAGGTGTTCGTGTATCTCTGCTAGGCCGATGAACGCGAGACTCGCATTTAACCAGTAATTTGTAAAACAAAGTAAACAGAAAAATAAGAAATAAACTTCCGCTGTAAAAAACGTTTAGCAGTTTGCTGTGGTGGAAACGGAGCCGTGATACAACAATACGTTGTACGAGTACGTCTTGCGCATGTTGCACTGAATGCATGAACCCTAGAGGATAGGCATGATGTAACGAAATACCATTTACATTTATTTAGCTAGGAAGTCAGATCAAATTCAGTCACTGTCTAGAGGAGAATTCTATCGGCTGGATGTTCGAATCAATGGTTCTCCATGGTTTCGCTTGTCAACACCAGGTGCCTGCCGGAGCAGTGTCTTAACAAAGGGGCCACGGTCCGCGTACGATTTTTCCTTAGTGTCCCTTGCGCTATCGTCTTGTCTTAGACACACTTTTCATGCATCTCACTATCCCTCATCTCGGGAGCCTATATCTTGTCTTGACTGGGACGATGCTGTGCTGGTGGAGATATCTGAAGGGGGAGAACATATTCTGTGACATGCAGGTCGGCGCTTGATCTCATGTTCATCAAGTGATAAACTCCACTACATCCCGCGATAACCGTCCACTACACTTACAGCGCTAATGACCATAGTGGTGTAGTAATGAGCATAGTAGATAAGAAAAAACTAAATAATCAATCAATATGAATATATTATTAACTAGTGCAAACATTCTTGCCCCTTATTAGATATATGCCCGTTTGTTTCGAGAGGGCCCTCAGGTTACTATGGTCACTGTGTGTCCTGAGTGGAAAGTTCTAACTGCGTCATCTATGCAACAAATGCGTCATATCCACATTCGTGTTGGAGTAATCACTTCTTTCCAGTACACAACGACCAAAGTATAGCGCGCCAATAGTACGAGTGCAAAACTATTTTGGACTTAAATCAATTTCTTTTTTATTTCATGTAATGAAACACGCGGATATACCAAACGATTCTCACACAGCATCGTCCTCGTCAAGATGACATTCCACATCAAAGTATGGCTTTGGCCTGGAGCCAGCGCGCAGCGGGCCTGGAGTGTGATAGTATGATTCCTCGCTGACCGCGGGAACCGATGGGCCGTGCGCATCGCGAGTGACGCGGCGTGACATCTGATGGCGCCGGTGGCATAGGCGGAGGTAGAGGCGATGGCGGAAGCGGAGGAGAAGGCGGAAGGGATGGCGGAAGCGGGGGTGGAGGGGGAGGGGGAGGGGGAGGCGGCGGCGGCGGAGAGGCGCGAACTGGGATGCGGAGGTCATGGAGTGGCCGGAGGCCATGGAGTGGCCGGAGAGCATGGACTGACCGGAGGGCATGGAGTGGCCGGAGGGCATGGAGTAACCGGAGGGCATGGAGTGGCCGGAGGGCATGGAGTGACCGGAGGGCATGGAGTGGCCAGAGGGTGTGAGCCGTGAGGCGATGTGCGAGGAACGGGAGGAGGAAAGGATGGGAGGTGGGAAATGGGAACGGTATTAGCGAGTGGAAGGCGTGAACCGTGGGAAGGTGTGGATTGATTGGTTGATTGGTGTATCCAGGCGTGTCAACTTCCAAAGTAATTAGTTTCGTAAATGTGGTGCATGTGTTTTTATCGCGTGAGGTGGCAGTGGTTTTTCGCAGTTGGATGGCGAGATCCGACGCCGCCGCACAAATTGGCTAGCGTTTCTCCCCAACATGGTATCTCCCAACCATGGGGCACCGCATCAGCCAGGACAAGCTCTGTGTTCCCCACTGGTCTCCCGACATCTGTGGACGTACCAATTAGGCAAGTGCAGCCGTCGCCAAACCGTAGCTCGCGAGATACTGGTAGCTAGCTGCAACATTTTTGCTACTTATCGGGAATCTTTCAGACGATACGTTTGGATTGGAATTGTATATTTATAGATAATAAACAACTGTGTTTTTAAACAAAAACATGTATTATTTTCTTACTTTGATGGATAGCTCACGGTAAGGTTCATGAGCTGTAAGGTAGCTGAGTTGCTTAAACGTTTGACGACCCGTTTCCTAGTATTAAAAATGCCACTTTCGAGACTCGACCCCTAGGTCTTCCCGGTCAGAGATCCAACACTGAGGACAATTGATCCGCTGAGCCACGTAGGGCAGTCGCGAGGCATGGATAGTGGAAAGACTTGGGCAGTGGGAAGCCGTGCGCTAAAACGCGACGTGGGCGGAGAAGCGGAGGCGGCATTTGGAGGTGGTGACTGGGGTCGAAGAGAGCAGGTGTTGAAGAGGGAGACACTGTAGGAGAGGCGAGGTGTAGGGGTAGTGGGCGGTGGCGATGTGGTGAGCGAATGATGGACGGTAGGAAATGGTGCATGGGGAAGTAGTGAAATCGACAGGGAACTGAGGAGACGGAGACGGAGGTGTAGGCGGAGGCGGAGGTGGAGGCGGAGGCGGAGGCGCAGGCGGAGTAGGCGGAGACCACGGGGACGGCGGGCTTTTCCGGGCAAGTTGTGCTATTTATTTCGCGGAACCTCCGCGATGGGCGCGGGCGGTGCAGCTATTTTTCACTCCTCACGCGCGCTCGCTCTCTGCCGTCGTGCGGCCTCGTGACGATTCTCTCATACCCCTCTCGCCCCGTCTACTCTCCTCCTCTCCCTTCGCGACGCTCATCACCGCTCCGCATGCCCTCGTCTGCGGCCTCACCTGCGCCAGCGCCCGCGCCATCCCCCGCGCGCGCACCCACGCTTGTGTCCTCGCCCTCGCCCCCGCCCTCGCCCTCGCCCTCGCCCTCGCCCTCGCCCTCGCCCTCGCCCTCGTCGTCGCCCTCGCCCTCGCCCTCGTCGTCGCTGTCGCTCTCATCCGCGCCTTCGCCCTTACCCTCGCTCCCGCCTATGTCTTTGCCTTCACCTTCGCCCTCGCCTTGGCTCTCACCCTCACCCTCACCCTTCATCTCGCCCTAGCCCGCATTCTCCACTTGGCCGCCGCACGACCCCGCCCACGCCCTGTTCTACCCCTGTGCTCCTTCGTCACCGCCCCCTCTCAATGCTGTTCTTGTCCAATGAACATTCTCAATTGAATATCCTCGCACTTCACGCCTGTAACAACTACTCTCTGCTCTGTTTCCCATTTTCCGACCTCATCGTCATGTAATTCCGGTGCCTCTTCGCCGCGCATGCCATTTTACAGCTCGCGGAATTATCCAACTCCCACCAAGTCCGTACTCACCGCCACGGCTATTCCCTTCGGTCAACCATAGGCACTGAATTTGTTTTTCGTCATTTCAGTTGTTAACTGCCTGGGTCACATGGCACTATTGGCTATCTCAAATATCTTACATTTCTTCAATCGAACTTCATTCTCGTTTTTCTTTCCTTCAATGCTGCAAAAATTCAGAATTCCTTGAATCAATAGTTTGCTTATTAATTTCAGTCGAAAAGAACGCTTTCGGTCATGGTTAATAGACCTCCTGACAGTTAACGATATTTGCTTTGAACATTTCCATCGTCTCTTCAATATGAGTCTATTAGCTATAATCTACCTATTAGTTTCTTCAATTTCATTTTTTCTTAGCCCCAAATCTTTTTTTTCTCTCTTATCTACATTTCTGGTATTACTCTATCCATTTTCGGCTTCTCCAAACCATCAATTACAATACCCTTTTAGAAGAGATTCTACTCCTTTTCCCCCTCTCGTATCACTAACAATTCATTTCCCAGTGCTGTCAGTCTCCCAAAGCTCCTTTGTGGCCCCCTCCCCCAATTTTTAATAGTCTTCTCTTCCCCCTCCCCCGTCCGCTTCTTTCCGTCGTTGCCGCCGCCGCCGCCGCGGCGACACCGTCAGTCACGACAGGCGACGGCCGCGGGGAAACAGACAACGCCGCGTCGTGAAAAAGTTTCCTCGGCCGATTCTATCAAGCGAAAGCCTCCCCTCCGCCTTTGCGACTCCTCGGAAACTCCCTGCGCCGCCCCGCCCCGTCGGCTTCCGTGAGTCGGTGTCACGCCGCCCTGCTCACAGGCACGCGAGAGTTTAACCCGACGAGGGAGTTATTCGTAAAAATGTCACCTGCAAGGCATCGTCATGCTGAAGCAAGTCGCTGTGTAAAATTATCTATTTTTTTAATGAAATAACTGTTAAGCTACAGAATTTCTTCAGTGTGCAGGATCTATCGATTTCTGTTTCTTTCATGACGGATATGCCTGGAGATGGTAACTATTTATAGCCAATTGAATCAAATGAAATATTGCTGACCCGGTATAGAGTTTGTACGTAGACATTCATTTCGTGCAGCACGCTAAGGTACAAACCATACGATATATGCATACCCGAATCTCACATCCGTGAATTTTTATTTAATTTAGTTTATTTATTGAATTATTAACTCGTGTGAATATGTTTTATATAAGGGCTATTTGCAAGATGACAACACGTGAATTAAAAATATTTATTATAGAAATATGAGTGTCGAATGTTGGATGAAAAATAAAAAAAGCGTGTGTGTGTGTGTGAGAGAGAGAGAGAGAGAGAGAGAGGGAGGGAGAGAGAGAGAGAGAGAGAGAGAGAGAGAGAGAGAGAGAGACAGAGATCATTGTTTATTTCACGATCTACTATTAACTACTATTATCTATTTACTAATAAGTAATGTTAAATTGTCATTGCCGTTCTTATTATTTCTTTTGACATCATTCATTGGAATGTTTACAAAGTGGATAAAACTTAATTACATAAATTAAATTAATCACAAAGAATCGTAGTAAATTTTTTAAAAGAGTAAGCTGTTGTACTTGCGTATCGGTTGAAGCAGATTGGTTTATCAGCACATATCATGCACATGCTATAATGAATCTATTATTATTATTATTATTATTATTATTATTATTATTATTATTATTATTATTATTATTATTACTGTTAATATTATAATATTTATTGAGTCACATATGCAATGATGGCGAGTCAATATATTACGTTTCTTTAAAAATGAAGTCCACAGAAGATAAAGCGTCAATATTGCAATAAAATAATTTAGTGTTAATATTAGTGTATTGTATAATTAATAAAATAATGCAGTACTAATATTAATGTGCATAAACATTAAATTAGCTGTTCTTCGTTATTATTATTTGTTAGCCTATATTTTCCGAAATTAAACAACGTATACTTTCAGAAGGGAACTTGAATTAATAAACTATTTTTAAAATGTGTGTTTTTTACAATATTGTTGATTTTACTGCGAGCACTGAAATGTATTTATACAAAACCACTGGTTATTTTTATGATTCCAAGGTAGATGATGAAGGGGTTTGTGAATTATATGTCAGCGACTACTCAAATTTATTGACGAATCAGCGATGACGTAATGTGAAATGATGCGTTTTATATAAGGAACAATTTTGTTCATCCAGAAAGGGTATTTCTGATGCTAGTGTACAGAATTTAAGATGAATGTCAGTAAGGACGTTTAAGAAATAGCTTTTACATACGTAGTAAAAGTGATTTTATTTTGCTGATAGAATTGCGCTACTCGGCTTATCTGCCTCGTGTCTCCACCTTTCCTTCATGCAAAAACGCCACTTTTCCCATTTATTTCATAATAAACTATTTTGAGGTATGCATGCCTAAGCACAGACCAACACTATCGCAAATATTTAACATACGGCCACGTTGCTCCTTTTACCAGAGAAATTGCCGCGTTTCCCGATTTAATGTGATGGGTTAACGCAAACATAAATAAATGAGAACAGTATAAGCATATGAAATGTAAATACCGACAATCGCAACAATGGGGGAGATATTATAAGCAATGTGTGAATCTCAATAACATTACAAGGGAATGTCAAACAAGTGATTGAGGGAGAGAGAATATGTTAAGAATTAAATTCATGATGCAACACGTGAACAGTTTCCGTGGGTGTGGGAGAAAGTTACAAAAAGTATTACGAGCAAGGAACCAAGGAATAAACAAATCCAGTGTAAAATTAGGAAGGATCACTCATAAATAAGATCATGTGTGAGAGATCGCATAGTGTGTGCACTGCAAGGGAAGAAGCGACACGTTTGGGGAAGATCTTTTGCCTGCAGAAATAGCTGACAGCGCACTAGATAAAGTAGCCAGACAGACGGGCTTCTAACGCGGAAGGAGTCGGAAGTAAAGGTGATGTTCCGATGTAGTCGAAGTTGAAGTTAAACTTTTAATAATTGTCCGGGATATTATTTATTAATACTTTATGCAATTATTAGTATTATTGTTATTCTTCTTCTTATTGTTCTTCTTCTTCTTCTTCTTCTT
>BOPP01000072.1:503830-526712 GCA_017312745.1 Gryllus bimaculatus | reverse complement strand
TTATTATTATTATTATTATCATCATCATCATCATCATTTGGGGGCACATAACGTTTGATTTATAAGTTAGTAACGTCGTTGAGAGTAATGAATAGTATGAATAACACGTAGTGAGAAACCGAAATATAATCGTGTCTGTGAATAAAATCGACGCCATTGGTCTGGAATGAATGCGTGTAAATGGAAATGAAACATCCTCGACGTTCAAGAATGCAGTATTTCTACAGAAAAAAAAGTAACAAAACGGCGGACATTTTAAATTCACAATTGAAGGAATAGCAAGTTCTGTCGTAATTTTTAAAATTTTACATGTATAATTAAAAGGATAAATTTGGTCTTGCACGCAAGGGGAGGGATATGAAAAAAATACATACTCGTAAATAGATAAAAGGGGGGCTTGATAAAAAAATTCTGTATTTGTGGAAATTTTGTTCGTTTGAATGGTTGTTATTATTGTTGAATTGAGATATGTGTATGCCAAATGTTTGCTGTATAATACAATGCACTGTGATACAATTGTAAACAGAAGTGATTATTATTATATCTAAAATAGCAACAAGGAGTATTTCCAATCCTATGTAAAGATTTCGTTGCCGACTGTATAGTCGGTCTATCGGACTAGCAAATAAAAATGTATGATGACGGAACAAATTCGGTAAAATCTTTGGGCAAGTACCAGAAGCTGATGACATCTCAAACGGCATAAACATTTAATTTTGAAAATGGTTAGCATTAAATATTGAAACTGCTGTATTTATGTAAGAGGTCTCCGTTTAACTTTGGTAAAGAATATCTCTAAACAAACTTTTAACTACTTCTTGTTGAAATTTGAAGCAAATAATATTTATAATTACTTAGCATGATGTTTAAACACATATTTTTATTTCACGATGGGTAAGAATACGACGTGATGTGAATAAAACACGACACTAGCTTTGCGTCAAAATAAATATTTGATATGTTGAATGACTTTCATCTTACAAATATCTGCAGTGAATTCCAAACATGAAATGATATTACACTTTACATCGACTTTTCATTATTTTTATATTTGAATTTTTATCAATAATAAAATAATTAGAATTTTATATCATTTGAAACACACTTAAACGTTCAATATCAAATTCTTACAGAAAGAAAATGTAACAACGCTGACAAAACGTATAGAGCTGTAATTTCTATATACGAAATATCTCTCAATTTTTTCCAACCCCTCTCAAGTAAGTAAATATATTTACTCGACAATACATTACAAGACCTCTAGCACACACATATTTCGACCTTGAAATGCATATGAATGGTGTTAGAGGGAAAAAAATATATTTTTCCCAGTAGCTTCCTAGTTCTACCCCGAAAATAGTATCAAAATACATTTCTCCAAACATAGTGTAAAGTACGAGCACGTTTTCGTCCTAAACAGTATGCAATATTGTTCCAGCGCGCCTCCACTCATGCAGTTCTTTCCAAGAAAATTTTTTCGAAATAAATTGCCCTCCGCGAAACAAGGAATTCTGCTTCTGCAGAGCGTCGCCGCCGTCCTTTTCCGAATACGTGTCTCCGCCGAAGGAGGTCGCGGCCCTCGGGAGGGGAAGTGGAGGGGAGGTAGGGATGGGGAGGGGAGGGGTTGGCCGCGTGGGACGCCACAGGCGACGGAGCGCTTGAGATCGCCCGCAGTGCAGGCAGACGCGCTCGCCGTGAGAGGCAGTGGGCGCAAACCCTCATCCACGTGGGAAGGAAGGTTGTTAGTTCTTTTTTATATTTTTTTATATTTTAAATATTTTTTTATTTTTATTTTTTATATTCTTTTTTATTATTAATATTTTTAGCCAATCCATTTTGTGTTACACTGAAGCGACCCTATATGAAGGTGTCAAGCCATGCATCTTCTACTTGTTCAGCTGCCGTTTGGAGGGAAATTCTATCGGGCGACAGCTTTAATTGGTAGTTTTTCGGGGTTTCTCCTAGCAATACCGGGTAAATGCTCGGGCAATACCCTAAGAAACGGGCCAAGGATCGCGCGCCGTCTTTCTTCCTCTTCCTTGTTTTATTATCAACCCTTACTTCCACGCATATACACATACAGACACAACACTGTTACACATATCGGGAGACCCATTGGGATCTTAAAATTTGTCCCCGATTGGACGATGCCCCGCAAGTGGGAGATACTTGGATTAGGAAAACCCCACAATTAACGTGTAGGATAGGACTTGATATCCAGCAGGGAATGAACATCGCCTCATCCCGTGTAAAAATAATGCACTACACTTACAAGTCCACTGACCATTGCAGTTGACGATCCCGGAAACTCGAAATAATTTATCAATCTCCCACCTCTGGTGTACCGAGGTTCATATCCTGTTCGTTCCACGTAGACTTTGTGGTGGACTAATCGGTTTCGCTGCGAGTTTTCTTGGGGAACCTCTGCCTCTCATTCCCCCCTTCCTACCTATTCATTTAAATCGTGTCATTATAATATCATCTTCTATAAAATTATTTACATTAGATTTGGTCTAAAACGTTAACGACTGAGCATCGTAATAAAGGTTGTATGAACAGCTCCTTTGGCAGAGGCACTTGATGCGTGAAGATTACGAACTCAATTGATGCCGACACGATATTGTAAAATATCGTGAATTCAGCTACATAGTTATAAGCAGAATAACTGTGCTGGAATTTACTGTAGACAACATTCAGGACAAATGTAAATTCAATAAGAAATAACGTAGTTAGGTAGATTCATAGCTTCCTAAATTTACGTGGCTTAAAATAAAATCAGGATTTGCACGTTTCACAAAAGAATTATATTATTCGTGAATATCAATTTCTCTTTATTCATTAAACTGCAAACATTTATTTAGCACGTAACTCTTATTGGCGTATTGTAATTGTGTAGTCCTGTCCAGATACTAATTTCAAATTGGACCCTAAAATGATTCATAAAATTTCTAAAATGGGGCTTAAATGTTTAATTCTGAGCACTTTGGTAACAATAATTTATTGTGTTTCCTACAGTTTTATTGAAATCGTCTGAATATGAAATAAAATGTTAACATAACTTACATAGTGGATATTTAATATTTTAATTATTATTTGTATACACAAAATTAATACTGAACTATTACATGTTTACAATCCAGAATTTATTTTCCTGAGCGTGGGTCGTTTGGATAATCGTGTTTTACAAAGTACGCACAGTTTATAGGAGCATTTCTTTTTCAACAGTGTATACAATCTATAGAGGTAGTATAAGTTAATTGCAATATCGTATATTTTCTTTATTGGTATAATTGCACGGAAAGAGCGTGTTGAAATGTCAAAGTGAACATGATTTTTAATTTTGTAAGTATTTAGTGAGTACAAAATTTGTACACTTTTAATGTGTCCTGTTGTTGATTTATGATATTGTTGATTACTTCGAAATCGATTTTTCTCGAAATATGCTTGGTGTCAGTCAGTGTGCAACTATAAAGTCTCTAGGCTACAGAACTACAGCTAACATCATCTTTATTGAGTAATTTCAACACTTGTAAACTTATGTTACAGCTGGGGGGGGTGTAAGACCTAATCCTTACTTAAGAGTATTAACTAATTTCACATGCAAATCACTCAAGTTCAGTTTGTCGAAGTTTCGAGGAACCTCACAAAGGTTAAACTTGACACGAATGAAATGGCAGGTTTTCGTTACGTGTAACGTTAAAGTTCTGTTTTACCAAGATTCTTCGTACTAACCGTAATTTAAAGCGTTTCAGGAGGTCAAGAAATATATCACATAAAACAGAGAACTACGCTCTTCCACTTTCCGGCCATTGTCCACTTATCCTCACGCCGTCGCCCACTGTGTCCTCTCAGCGGGCGGTGCCCGGAGCCGTTCTTAAAGGCGGGCGAGGAAAGAAGACGTAGGAAGGAGAGAGACAGAAAAAAAACGCCGCGGCGAACTTTGGAAAGTTGAGAATGGCCCGGGCCCTGGCTATACATATGTTATGTATAGCGGCGCTTCTCGGGCCTCCGCGCCGCCCCGGTTAAGTGCTAACTTGCAGGCTAACTGCCGCGTTTTAAATCGTTCTATTTTATACGGGACGGCGGCCGTTTAAATCCGGTAATTTTCTCCCTATTGAAGGTGATGATATATACACGCGGCGGGGCGGGCGGCTGCGCGGCCGACGCGGCGTGCCGGGCCTTTAAGCGACGGGCGGCGGAGGCGAAATTTTGAGGAACGTTTATGTGTGGGCAATCCCGCGCTGATCCGGGCCATCCTCTTTATGCTCGCACACGTTTCCGGGCCATGCGTCGGCGAAGGCGGTCCGCGAGCTCCGGCGATGCTGGGGGAAAGCTGATCCGTGCCGCAGATCGCCTTCGACGCCATCTCGCCCCGGGCGGCTGACACTCCCCCCCCCCCATCCGCCCACGCGCGGTCCCCGTGGATATTTTTGAATCTCGCAGTTCGGGTTGAAACATTGCACCTGCTGCTCGCAGCTTTTTCCGATATTACAAATGCACTTCTTTTCAAATTGTTGTAAATCGTGTTTGGGAATTCAGGTGATTCAAATGATCGATTTGTCTAGAAGTGATTTAAAATTAACTTTTATTCAATTTATTTATCTTCAAAAAGAACAGTAAATTTGACATTTGACATGTAGGAAAAAATTATATGCACACATTTTCTTGAGTATATGTAGTTGAGAAAGAATATGCTTTTTCTTTGGCCTTCATTTTACGCAGCTGTTCTTGTTTCTTCCCCCTTCTCCTCCTTTTTCCTCGCTTCCTTCTCCTCATTGCTCTCCTTCTCATTCTCCTTCTTCGCCTTCTTGTTCCTCTTCATCAACATCATCACATTATATCACCCAAATGTCTCATTCCTGACACTTCAGTAGTGAATGTACGCCTCGTCTTAAATACAGATTCGTAATAGCTAATATAACAGTGCTATGTTTGTTTGTATTTAGTGTTCTTAAACGTCAAGTTAGAATAAGTAAAAACCAAACATCTGAAAAAAGTTCGTAATACAGTTTCGTATTTTGCACGATAATGATTTACTTTGCTGGCAAAATATATTTACGTATAAATTGCACCACCACAAAAAGGAAATGAACACTTTTAACTTTTTTAAATATAAAAGGTTCTCCCCTGAAAAAGGCTTTTCACTGAAACATATGTCACAAACCCATATTCAATTCAGTTTTCCTAGAACACACAAACCACAAGCGTTTCCTGACAGCGTAATTTCGTAAAAATATCTTACTAATTGGAAATGTGAAAAAACACAAGGTGAATAATTCCTATAAGTCAGACAATCATTTCAAACGACGTAATTTTCCAATAAAGGGGGAAGAAACGCAATTGATTTCAACGGTCGGACATATGATAGACATGTAATTTCGTCTGGGAAGCAAACAAAATAGAAGAACAGGTCGATCATTTAATGTACACCTGCAATATTTCGCGTAGTCATGGAGTTATTACGACAAACCTGTCACCCATCAACTCTCAAACCAGGCTTTGATTTATCTCTTTGTATCAATGCTAGTACAAAGACCGGAAATCAAATTCATCATAGTAAATTGTTTACTAATGATACTGTCTAGGCTTTTCAAAATTAGAACATCGCTGAACCGACTAAAAGAGGGAAATATTCACTCAGATAATATTAAATCCGTAATTGTCGTGCAATTTGTTTTTGTTGGTAATGTTCTTTTTATTTTGTGAATGTACAGTATTTGTTATCACAATAAATTTTATTTGAATTCTGTAATGAGAAAGTTGTTTTAATAAATACGAATATTTTTGTTTGAATCTAACGAAAATAGTAATTTCAAAATAGTTATTTTCATATTAAGTGTGGAATGTTTCCGTTTATTTCACGTTTGATATTGAGAATCTTAGTCGAGACCGTAGGTCGAGGCAAAAATATCAATTATGACCACGAAAAAAATTGAAACTTCACATACAAAATAGGAGCATTCTTTATACAACTGCATAAAATATATTACACAAGGTTTTGTAATATTGTTTTGGGAAATAAAGCCTGATACCCAGGACAATATAGAAATGCATTTCATAGGGTCATGGTTAGAGATGAGTATTCTGTAATAAAAGTATGCAAAAAAGAATTTTTGACGGTAACAAGATAGTAGTCTTGGCAACAATTTTGTTTGAATGGATATTAAAAAATGACGAGCTTCACGTACGGCTAGTAATGCACAGAAGTTGCCATTTGTATGCACCTGTAGAAAAAATGGTTTTATTAGCTTCATTTCAGAATATTTGTTACATACTTTTCTGACATTGTGCTATAGTAAATTAATTTTATTTATATATATATATATATATATATATATATATATATATATATATATATATATATATATATATACACAGAGCGTAATTAAGTATTTCGGATAACGACACCGGCTTTCTTTCATTTCACTTTTCCGTATGCGCACATATATACAGCATTTAGCACATCCGTCCGTTCATCCGTCCGTCTGTCTCACTGGTGTATGTGAACAACACTTGCGCCTATACCATCGCCCAGAATTTGTTTGCAAATTGAAGAAATCCCAGTCCATTTGACGTGGGTTAAATCTTGGCGATTTCGAAAATCATTAATAAGTTTAAAAATCATTTTAGCCCCTGGGACATTTTCAAAATTTTCTCAAAAACTGTTCCAATTTGTCCTTTAAATTTTTTGTAAGAATAGAATTGAATACCTTATAAAGGTGGCATATGTCCAATTATCACGGTTAACTCTAAATATTTGAAAATTTCAAACGTTTGATTTTTTTGGTGTCTTCCTACAATAACAAAATTAAAGATAGAGATTTTTCTTTCAAATTAAATATGTTGTCAATAACTTGTTCTTTCATTAAAGTCATGGACATTTTTGAAAATGTTTGTAGTTTTCCCGCAATTTGTGCAATTAAAAAAATTGCACGCATAAGATTTTCTCCAAAACCGCTCCAAATGTTTTCAAGTCAAAAAAATACATTTTTGTTATTTTTGAAAAAAAAAGTATAGAGCAACATAGCGTTCATGTCACTTATAGAGTGCATTTAGCACAATCCCTCTCAAAAATTTAAACTCTCACGACGTAAATATTTACATTAGCGGCAATTTGTTTGGAATAGTATATTTATGAGTACATGCGCTTTAATTAATGTCATATAAAGCTTTTCAAAAACTCAAACGTTTTCTGTCAAAACTAGCGAAAAATTTCACAATTTCAGAAAAACATAAACGCCATTTTTTCAAAAACTTATCCACATTTTTC
This sequence comes from Gryllus bimaculatus, assembly GCA_017312745.1. Taxonomy (NCBI): domain Eukaryota; kingdom Metazoa; phylum Arthropoda; class Insecta; order Orthoptera; family Gryllidae; genus Gryllus; species Gryllus bimaculatus. The sequence continues at coordinate 519,442 of BOPP01000072.1, read as the reverse complement.
TACAAACTTTTCGAAAGAATAGTGCTAACTGCATTCTTCATTATGATGTTAAGTTCATTTCGGATTATTTACTTGGTTTTTCAAAAATTACACAAATGTAATGTTTTGAACGATCTCTCAGGCTGTTAATAGGTACATTTTTTGCAATCTGTAAACACTATTGTATTTGTGTGTTAAAGTAGTTTAAATGACTTCAATTGAAGTTTTTGGAAAACTCAAAAATTCTTCGTAAAAAGATCTTCAAATTTCGAATTTATAGTAGCGCTTATACGCCAGTTTTTTTCAAAACGGCTCCAAGTTTCTCAAAGAAAATTGCCACTGAGGACGAGGTTTCACTGTTCTTAAATAATGTTAAAATAATATTTCTGTTCTACAATTAGGAAACCGATATATTGAGAAAATTTCAAAATAAATGTACTTTGGGCGGCGATAGAAAGCAGTAGACAACAATTTAAGCAAGTTCGAATACCTAACCGAGACCAAAGCAAATAGAACGGGAAGTCTCTGCCGTTCTGTAGCACTATTAATTTTCTTTTCACAATAGGTAGGAATACAACGTGATGTGAATAAAACACACGACATAAGCTCCGTCTCAAGATAAATATTTGAAATGTTGAATTCCTTCATCTTACAAATGTCTGCCGAGAATTTCAAATATGAAACGATACTTATTTACTAGGCTGTGCGGGTGACGCTGCGTCCACAGCGAAGGTGCCGACGTTTTGCTCGCCATTCTGCGACCTTCCTCAGGGCGTATTGCAATTGCGGCCGAAGCGTCGGTACCTTCGCCATGGATGCGGCGTCACCCGGACAGCCAAGTAAATACTGATTCCGGCCGCGGAAGCCTACGCTCTCACATGAAACGATACTACACTTTACATTGTCTTTATAATGTTTTTCTATTTAATTGAATTTGATGCGTCGATTTATACATTGCGATTGATTTATATATCGCGATATAAGGCGATTGTATGGTTTAACGCATGTGTGCTTGTGCCGTATGACCTAGATTTCAGTGCGTTGCGTGTGCGTGTTCGTGTTCGCAGTGCCGCCCAACATCCTGGACGAGGCGAGCACGCAGTCGTCGGTGGCGGTGCGCGAGAACCAGAACGTGACGCTGACCTGCCGCGCCGACGGCTTCCCCAGCCCCAAGATCATGTGGCGGCGCGAGGACGGCCAGGGCATCGCCGTCGACCGCCGCAAGAAGGGTGAGTCTGGTACGTCTCTCCCTCCCCTGGCGCACGGCGCGGCTCGCATCGCAGCCGGCTCGTTACGACAGAGCCTTTATTTGTGTATTACACTCTTTCTGAACCTTAACTGTACAATAGGGTAATGCAATTAAAGCCAGCTCATTACGACAGTGTTGAGTTGTTTCTTAAACTTAACTGGTACAATAGGGTCTGCCAATTTCTGTAAAATTTTGTGCGATATTTTGGTCAATATTTTCTGCGTTTTCGTGTGGAACCGAAGTTAACTCTTATTTCAAATTTACCTTCAAAGTTAATTCCTAAAGAGTATAACAAATACCCAAATATCCAAAACTTATAATAATAAACTAGTGATATCCCAAACTCGTAACGATTATTGATTTTTGCAATAAGATGAACCTATTATTTTTGTATGACCAGTTCTCATCATGTGACGATTTTTGAGTAAAATGTAACATTTTAATCACATCGAAAGAAGTGAATTCAATGAAAAACGTGTTTTTACTTATCAGAAGAAAGACATTTCCATAGCGCATTTTGGTTCTCTGATCACGTCATTGCGCAAGCATAGAAGTGCACAAACTTTATGAGATGTTATTTGTTTATTATTCGGATCAATATCATCATAATTAGTCATGTAATACATCATTCACAGGAGGATTAAACTTGTCTAAACGCTTTTCATTTCCACTAAAAACCTATTTTCCCGGACCGGATTCATCACGCAGACGACCACATCTATCATCACCGAATTCTGTTAAAATTATACATCACGTTACACTCTAATTACACTCTAATTACACTCTAACACACACGCGCACTGCAGAAAAAAATGTATTTAAGGTCACAGAAAAGCGTATATGGTTCACAAAGTTCCAAGAAAAAGAATGCTGCTAACGCAACTAGTTCGATACTTCTACGAGACCCCTGCGAAAATACAATTGGTTATCATTCGAAGAATATGGGCCCCTCTAATATGCCACTTTCTGTGAATACTGATAAACACTCTAAGGTAGACGAGACGGCTCATTTCAGTTTCCAAAAATAGTTCTGCGGGAAAAAAAAGCAATCACGAGGGAATCGTAAACTCCATTGTACCAGTTAAGAGTTAAGTGCATGAAGTGTGAATATTTCATGGTCGGGATTGGTATTTCCATGCTTGAAGTTCTTTTCCTCACGGTAACAAGGCTGTAGTGGTCTTGGAAGCTGTATTTTTTGAAGAATATTAATAAATAACATTTCAGAATCCGCTTTTTTATTAAATTGTAGAAACAGTCTTTTGGAAATCAAAATAATTTTCAGCAATGTAGGATCCTGTGTTTCTGGCGTTTTAAATCGAAAACGGTGCCAATAATGTTATTTTTCTAAGTCTGAAAAATTGTATAATGTATTCAGTCAATGTTGACGACATAGTTCTTTATTATTTCTCAAAAACCCACAATCAAGTTATTGCAATAGAAATCGTCCTGGCGTTCCGTATTGTAATAACAAAACCTTCATCGCTTCGTGCGTCACGTGTCGTACAAGAAATGATTTTACTACAATTGTAGATAACTTAATATGCCAAAAATTTAATATCAGATTTTTAATAATCAGAATTGTTTTTAACAATGGAGTGACCTATGTTTGTTGTAGCGAACTTTGTATTAGTAAAAAATAATGACAATGTTCTCATAATCAATTATTATTATCGATATAGGATGGCGTTGATTTTTCCGGGTTTATTAGACCGAATACAATTGTGTACTAAGATGGCAAAATTTTAAATGTTGCTTTTTAAAAAAAATCCATGACAGCAATTTTAAGCATCAAAAGTCATGAAAAATTACTCTGTGGCTTTTGTCTTAATTGCAATTTCTTACCATTGTTTTTTTCAAAAACTACAAGAGAAATGCACCTTTTGTCTATTTCTAAACATTAAAAAACAAGAGTGACCTATGTAATTTTGTGTCTCGTGTCATGAAAATGTGACTTATATCAATTTTCAATCTTAGCACAGAATTATTCATTTTGACTCCGTCCGTGAGAACCTTCAATGGCATTGTTTTTCAATTTTTATACATAAAAATTACTGCCCATCAGGTTATTTTAATATCAACCGGGCTGACGATCGCCTGTGCCACCCGCACTCATCAGAAAATGTAGACTCAGTCCTCCGTGATTACGCGGTAGGAAGGTGTCGATTTTTCTGAACATTAGTGGGACGACGTTTGTGAAGCAGATTTAATTTTATTTCTCTTCGCCTTATCATTCATTATTAGAGAAGTGGAAATGCTCCCAATTACTCCGTAGGTCAGGGGAGGCGCCACGTGTTCGCCCAACATTGAACGCACTCTTACGTGGGAAGAATGGCGGAGGCAATTGTTTTTATGTCACGTTCTATGTTCACTAGTTCTTGTATGGTAAAAGTAGAATGTTCGTGCCAGTCGCTAGTCATACATCTACACACCATCTACAGAAAAGTATTAACAATAACTGCTTGTAAACCTGAGAGGAGCATTTAAATAATTACTTGTAAATAGTTAAAAGAGAAATATAGAATACTTGCTTTAGAAAAACAATTTTTACTAATACACTTAGTATCTCGCATGATTTTTCATTATCATAAGTTATCAATACCTAATAGAGGTTAGGTTGACATCGGCCCTCGTACTTTTCTTTCTATCTGCGTTGAATATTTGTCCACATTCTGTACAATGAAATTGAATTATCGTCAAATAGTGTGTGGTTTAAAATTTTAAGTTAGGGTGGTTTTATCTTGTACCCCAGGAGAAACGGTTATGCCAATTGCACTATTCGTGCAGCATAACTCCTAGGCGAGAGCCAATTCTTCCGGTTACGGTGAATTTTGCACAATTTTTTTGTTACAATTACTCCTTAGCATGACCGGTGACTTATGCTACATTTAATGCTGTCAGAGTTCTAAAAACATACCTACATATTGAATAAAAGATAAAAGTACTTTCACCGTATAACATCTTCAATAGTGTAACAAAGCTGTGCCTGCAAAAGATTTTCCATAAGAGCCTGTATTAATTTAAACTTATTTCATTCAAAATTTGGCTGGTAAAGGCCAATATCTACCTAACCACCTTAAAGAATATTCATTTTGATTTCATTTAAAGTATTTTGGGGGGTACTTCACGGTGGTCATCTAACAACCATCTACGTTAAGAGTCCTTTACGTAACTAGTACAGTGATTCTTTGGAGTACGAATAAAATATTGACGGACAAGGGGACTAAGGAGACGATTTAGAGCTATTTTTGGTGTAAATTATCTGTCAACATGGCTGGCAGTGACATTGATTCATTTTGCCCTATTACTTTGCTTACAGTACTGTAGAGTTTTTTCACAATGCTCGAAATTCACTACAGTATGCGTCCGACAAAGTCATTTTGTGTCATGCATATTGCAAAGTAAACACTTTCTGATTAATAAATAGAAAATGTTATGTTCTAGTTTGCATGCTAAACTTATTAAAATGACGTTTTGTTTTGAAAATATCAGAAACATTTCTGATTACTAATGAGATCTGTGCTGTAAATATTTATTTGAAGTCGATGTAAGCTTGTTAGTCGCTTTAATACAACACAAGAAAGTACATCTCGCCAAGAAAGTCTTTTTGCAGAAGCACCTTGCTATAGTGCAAGATAAATTATGTTGCTAGCACCCTCTGCAGATTGTAACAAAATAAAACGTAAATTGCATACTCACCAAAATCATAATAGACTCTAGAAGTGTTGTCCTTCAATTTTTTTCCAGTCATCTGGTTGCTACCATCATAAATGCAATTTGTAATAGGAGGCTCGGAATTGGCTGAGTGCGGAGAGACTTTCCTTCCGCACTGAACAATTATTCAATTCCAAAACGGAAAATTTGAGATGAAAATGTGGTATGCTAATCAGAGGAAGTCATCGTAACACAGTGTGTACTCGAGTACACCCAAACTCTTACGGCTAATACACTGAAAAGTGCGATGAAAATATTATACACGAATACTAATCATACGTGTGAAGTCATAGTAATGCAAAGTGTTCGGGAGTATATCCAAACTCTTGCGGTTAGCTTTACTGAAAAGGTGACGAAGCAACTCATTCCATTTTACATAAAGAAACCCTTCACGCCAATTTGCTCAAGTGTAATTCATTTGTTGCACACTGAATTAGCTGCAAATAGAAATTAATGAGTCTGCCTTTCCTGTGAGTATAATTAATATTAATTGCTGTGGCAATAAAACAGGTAACATACCTACTTAACCCCTCAAAGTTCAAGTACTAACTTTAAAAACGTTTTCAATTAGCCAGTTTAATAATACATTACATGCATATTATCAATATTTTTCTAAAAGTGGTTAAAATATTTCATATCATATTTTGCTCAAAAGTATACTTAAAGAAAATAAATTAATTTGATAAATATTTATTGCTCAAGAACCTAGTTATTGATTATTAGTTAGAATGCTGTGCCAACTTTTAGAACATATTGTACGCATTCTAATATATAAGATAAACATAATGAAACTGCAAATAACGTAAAATGTTATATTATAACTAGCAGTCACTTGATTATTTTAAGTAAATTAATTTTAATGCAATGTGTGCATTTGAAGCCTTCCTAAAAAGAGAAGAAAATAAATTACAGAAAACCCGGTTCTATTCTTGGCTCGACGGCAGATGTGGGGCATTGCCGACGAGCGTCTCGACCATGGGATAAGGGGTTCGTGTGATTAGCACGAAGACATCCCTCCGCCGTATACACTGGTCTTCTTAACCTTAGGGTGGGCTTTCTCATAGTCACACAGCAATAGATACTGGTACACTTGTAAGAAAAACGACCAGTTATAATTTTGCCCCGGCCATGAATCGAACCCGGGATTAACGAAAGAAATTTTTTCAATGTTTATTTTTTTCCTTCTCCCCATAATTCTGCAATTGTGGTCCTGACGACTATTGTATGATGATTTTAAGAGTCGCTTCTGAATATCCTTCAAAGCTGGTTCGCCTTTGTAGGCTCTGAAGAGAGCACAGAGTCTAGTTGTTTCCCGACATTTCTGCAAGGATTTCCACATGGGACTATTTGAATTTATTTTTCCTCGCAATTCAAATTTTGCAACTTTTTGAATTTTATTTAAAGTATGTACTTCTCCTACACGGTAAGTATCCCAACAAACTGAACCGTATTCAAGAATAGGTTGAACTAGCGACGTGTACGCAAGTTTCCTCGATTCAGCACTCCCTCGTCTAAGAATTCTCATCATGAAATACAGAGCTTTCCATGCATTTTATCATATCAATCAATCATTGAAATATATGTTTACAGTTTACCTAATCCACGAACTAGAGTCTGTTCTTATTTAATATTTTGTGATTTATGAAACGACGTTTCCTTGAAAAGCATTATCCAGCCCTAAATGACGAATGTCAGTCAGAGCCTCTTCGATAGCCCCTTGAATGCCCGGGTCTGCAACCCGCTTGCCAGCGGGTGAAACGCGGCCGAGGAATCAACGTCGCTTTGCGTCGTTTCGATTATTGGAGTTCGCGAGCCTTCAAAGGCCCTTCGCCCTTTATGGTTTCTTTGCAGTCGCTCCCGAGTATCGGTCCCCGCCCTCGCCACTGCAGCTCCCGGCCCCTTCTTTCTTTGCTTCTTCCACTGAGCTCTCGCTTTCTTCCACTTCTCATCCACACTTTCATGTGCGCAGTACACCCTCTAATCGCGTCTCCTCGACGTCGTCTCTGCATTCGTTTTTGTAAAATTCGTCGATGTTATACTGCTGTTTCAATGCACTTTTTTTACAGTATTCTCTTTTTTTAAGCCTGCTTTTCGTGTTCTTTTCGCTGATATTTCGTCCCCTTGAGTGCCCTTAAGTGCTTATAGGACTTCCCCATTTACGTATCTTTCTTCGCTGCGCACCTATTAAACTCTACATTTCTCTTTTCCCCTTGCTGCACTTGAAAAGAAGTATATTTATAGTTATTCGCTTGCTGTTTCGTTCAAATTTACACTCCCACTGCAGAACTTTTCCTTTCCCATGCTTCGTATCACGTCTTGCCGATTTTGAATATGTCGTCCGTATATTCCCAAGCTTCCCTTGTTCTTCATCCACAGAGTGCCTTCATTGGTGTCCCCTTTTTCAACACTTCTATGTTGTCTCCATCCCTACATCACGAAAGTTTGGCGGTATTGTATAATTTATTTCTTCACCTTCCCATCACCTGCGGTTTGAATTCGTCATCCACTTCCCTTCCGTCTTTTCCTTTATCCCTCACCATGTAGTTTATATTTATATTTGAACTATTGTTTCTTTTAATTGTTATATTTCTATCTATCCATTTTTGCTTAACTCCAAGCGAATGTTCCTTTTCAGGAATAGATTATTATTATTATTATTATTATTATTATTATTATTATTATTATTATTATTATTATTATTATTACATTTACTACTACTTCCTATCTCCTTTAACCCAACATTCTCTAATGAACTGCTCAATCCTACATGCTATTTCTTAAACAAGATCATGACACTTTTGCTCACCTCTCAACTCTACGGGTATATAGAAAGTTTTAGCAATTAATTTTCTAGGGAGGCACGTATTGGAATCTAGATCGTCTGAGAAGCGCGCAAACAGCAAGTCGTTTTATATTATCCAAAGAATTTGTGACCGTGTATTAGTTGGCGGAATCTTACGCCGTCGCTACCGTTAATGTTAGATTAAGTTACCCTGTTGAACCTCAGTTGGATTCGTTGAAGTAAGCTACATCAATGGAATAAGGAATTTTGAATGTAAATTAGAGAACATTTTAAATGTGACTAAGTTAGTTTATTTCGCTCTACCTAATTAATACTCTGTCTTGCCGAGTGGCGACTAAAACGTATTAGGAGCGGTATCTTTTGTTTTAGTGAAAGTGTTTATCGTTGACGTGTCCTGCACGATTTCCAAACGTCTGATGTAATAAAACAGTTTCTTTTTGTTCGTAAAATACTTTCTCTTCCTCCTTTGCCCCTTCGCTCCTTTGCTTCAATTCCCTACCCTCCTTTTCTTCGTCCTGATATTCCTCTTTTTCGTCATCTAGAATTCCTACCTTTCCTTGAACCTTTTCAACTTGAAGTTTGAATATTTCGTTCCCTTAGTTTCCTGGATCTCTGGTTTTTCACCAACCCGCCTTTTCATCATCTTTGCACCTTTACCTACCTCGTCGTATCCTTCCCACCTTTTCATCGATCTTCAATCTTCCCTTCCCGCCCTTTCCTCATCTTTCCGCCTTCTCCGCGCTCCTTCCGGCCCCCTCCCCCGGGGCCTGCCTGCCCCCCCCCAACATCCTTTGCGGCCTGTGTGGCCGCGGCCTCTCTGCGGAATGGATTTCTCGTAGCGCGATTAGAAGCCCTCGCTGGCATCGCGGCGGCTCCAGTCACTTCGTTCGACGAGGCGCCGCCACACAGCGCTAGTGCGGAAGTGAAGCACTTCTCGCGATGGGCGAGCACAATGGCGGAGGGGCTGGTCGGGGCGGTCCCCGCCAAAACAGCGGCGTCGGAGTTCAAGGGCTTCTGGGTACCTCTTTGCGCCACTCGCCCCCCCCCGCCGCCGCCGCCCCTAAGGAGATTACTTTTTATGAAAATAGCTGTGGAAACGGAAGAGTATCGATGGGAAAATGGTTCTGAGAATTTCCTTCTCTAGAGAAGAATGAAACCTACACCTCCCTCACAATACTTAATTACTTTTTTGTGCCTAAGAGGCACAATATTTTATTTTTAAGCCTTCCGTTGAGTAAAATATTGGGACGATAGTGTTCTTTTTTTCTTTCATGTGCAGGAGTCACAATTCGATTAAATGCTTACGGTACTCCTAAAAGAAGAATGTGCGAATGATAGTAAAACAGAATTGGTGTGATTTCAAAATTGAAATTCTTTCATGATGGAAATTATTTGTTTAGTTTCACCTATCAACGCACATTTCAGTTTTTATTATCTGATAGTCAAGACTTCGGTCGTACTACGACCTTAAAAGTGTAAGGAGTCTAATTATTCCTTTAATTCTTGTGCCACTGTATATTGTCTCATGAAGGACCACTTAAATTACTTTTCTAAAATTTCAGGTATCAAATGATTCATCGTGTCAAATTCAGTAGATGATAAATAAATTTGTTTGTTACTTTGTATGTTAAATTATATTAGGGCTATTCGAAAAGCAATGTAACCTGTATTATATCAGCGAATTCTTTGGTAGGAATAGAAGCCCACTCTATGCAATTGAAGGTCACTAATATTTTTTTCGAAATGCTACCATCAAATTTGTTTGCAGTGCTGTATTGAATGAGTACGCTAATTTGAAAAATTTGTAAATTGAAGGTATGCCTATTGTTTCATTATGCATAAAAGAAAACAATGTACTTTTCGAACAGGTCAAACTACTCTTTAAAATAATTCAAGAAAGCTTTCTTCACATTTTTACCAATGAGAGGTTACATACCATTGGCTGTTTAGGATGCGTTTGACTACATCTCCTACCGGGAGAGATGACTCAGGACATCTACTGATCTCACTGGACTTCCTCTGACCGGATTGTCTGAGGTTGGAGTCCCGAAGGTGGCAGGATTTCCGATACTAGCTTGTCAGCTAGGTAGAATTCAGTCACTGTCGAGAATAGTTCTAGCGTCTCACTGCTCTGATCGGTAGTTTTTCGTTGTTTCTCCGATTAGCACCAGGTGCTTTCCGGAGCTAAAACCTAACAAACTGGCCACGGTCCGCGCACAATCATTCCTTCCCCTTCCTTGTCCTATCCTCTCGTCTTATTCACACTTACATTAACATGCACTACACCACCATACGTAATGTTAAGACCGGTCAGGAGCTTAAACCTTGTCCCGGCTTGGGCAGTGTCCCGCTGATCGGAGGTACCTGGTTTGCGGAAACCTCTGCTAGCTGAACCGTAAGTCGGTGCCGGATCCATAATGGGAGGAAGACCTCTCTCGAGCAAAAACATGCACTACGCTTGTGGTACTAATGACCCTGGTAGTGAATGTGCCCGAAATTACTAACAATTAATAAATCTACATTTCGTCACTTTTATACTCATTGTTGAATATCTTATTTTACATAATTGTTGAATATCTTTTTTGATTGATTTATACGTATATTGACTTAGCTATTGAGATACTCTAAATATCAGATCATCCATTACATAATCCACTTTATCATGTAATGTAAAATTTACGGATAAAAAAGAAGACTCAATCATTACACCACAAGTTGCCTTAAAATGAGCGTAATATGAGGAGCGACGTGAATGCAACCAGATTTCTAATTACAAAAATCTCTTCTCAATAAGCGGAGCTTTTAACGGGCGATATCGGCTGTAATTGACTTTCGAAGTCCAACTCCGCTCCGGCGATGTAAAAATAATTGGAGCACACTTAATGAACGCAGCCATTTCGTCATAAGTGAGCTCCACTCGAAGCTCACTCCGGCGAACTACCGCGCGCGAAAAAGGAAGGGGCAATGGCGGTGGGTGGAGAGGCAAATGACGGTCGACCACGCCTCACGCCTCACGCCTCACGCCTCACGCCTCACGCCTCACGCCTCACGCCTCTCGTCTCACGCCTCTCGCCTCACGCCTCACGCCTCTCGTCTCACGCCTCTCGCCTCACGCCTCACGCCTCACGCCTCACGCCTCACGCCTCTCGCCTCTCGCCTCTCGCCTCACATCTCACGTCTCACGTCTCACGTCTCACGCCTCACGCCTCACGCATCATGTCTCACGCCTCACGCCTCAAGCCTCTCGCCTCACGCCTCTCGCCACACGCTTCTCGCCTCACCCCTCTCGCATCACGCCTCACGCCTCACACCTCACAACTCACACCTCACGACTATCCCCAGAAGTCCTAGCACAGCAGTCTTGCCAGAAGGAATACGCGCTCACCCTCCCTGTCATACACAAACTCTACAACAATATATAAAACTATAATAAAGCCACTAATGCTCTACGTACTCCCAATCTGGACAAACGCATCCCCCACAAATCTCAATAAAATCCAAATAATTCTAAACAAATTTATCACAGTAATCAGAAATGCTTCCTGGTTTGTAAGTAATAAACAACGCCATTCCGAATGAAACATCAGTTTAAAAATAAAAAAAAAATCCCCACATATCACACAATTTCTACTAAAACCTGACAGACCAACCCAACAGCAGCCTTTTCAATCTAGCAAAAAATCCAACCCACTCCCGAATAAAAAAATTTCCGTTTGAAGCCTTTCTCAAAACCTTAGCGAACCATGATACAAGACCCTGAGGTTCTCCCCTAGAATATCTTCCATTTATAGATTTAGTTAGCATAGATATTTTAACTAGCATAAGTCTAAAAAAACATCTGTCAAGTGATTATACTAGATGATATACTCCATCTGGAACAAATAAATGTGTTAAAAGAACCCACCCTCCATTCAGTTAGTCAGCTGTGTTGCCCGACTGAAATGTTGGTATACCATAAGAAGTAATTTCCCCCAAGATTATGAAATAAACTTGCAAAGTTCTTTCTATTTTTTTTGTCTCATACTAAATTAAACAAACAATTTTATAAATTACTTTTAATATTTACTGACATGCCATAGTTTGTTATTTTTTTAGAATCAAAGATCGATAAACACTGCAGAACTTACCTGGATTGAAAGTATCGTTGTTACGAGGGAAATACAAGAACTATTGAATGATGCTTTAAGAGTATGTTCTTTGATCGAGCGAAGTGACTCATGCAGTACCACGCTGACTTCGCATTCGGGAGGTTGAGATTCAATCCCCATTCTGATCGTGGTTTCCCCTTGGTCATCCAGATGAATGCTGGGATGGTTCTTCTGAAAGATCACGACCAGGAAACCGCCTTCGCTAGCTGATTTCGTTAACTACGTGAATTCTTGAAGGTTAAACGAATTCTAGACATCGCAGGTACCTGATTTGGTGACCGACTAGGAACCTCGGGATCTTACGGCCCTGCGGCCAGTTGCTCTTTACAGAATATATAATAGCTAAATACAAATACATATAAAAATACTCTCTTTTGGTCGGAATTATGGAAAGGTATTTTAAAAGGGAGTTATGGGAAGGAAAAATAAAAACACAAACCAAGTTAACATCTAGTTAATTAGTAAATAAGTAAATTTGAATCAATAAAACTAGGTAAAAAATAAAATTATGTGTATATCATGGGAGTTAACTGGTTCTAATGATCTAGGATGATTATTGTACCCTTATATTTTATTTTTTAATAAAATAGCGAGAAACGTAAAACAGAGCGAATATTTTAGGACTTTTGCGATTTTCTCTGTGTATAGCGACCTTGTTTTTAGAGATGACAAACATTAATTTCGAAGTCAGCAACCTCCAAAACCTATGAGGAAAAACTTCCGAATTTTTTTTCCTGGATCGGGCTCTTTTTAGCACTAATTGACTGAACTCTTCACATGAATACGGTTTTTTCATATATGTAGTGGCTTCAAAGTGACTGTCGTCATATACATCTGCATAAATCACACATTTCTTAAGTTTTTTTACATTAACTTTAAATCCCGTAGTGAGTTGTTTGAGAAAGTTGAAGACAACGTCTATTTCCAACGTTCAAATGCTTCAAATATTGAACTCATACCCCGATATAAGAATTAAAGAAATATGTTAGTGTAATACGAAAACCGAAAACTAAATGTTTTGCATATAGTTTTTGTTAATAGCGAAAATGATGCGAATGAATTCTGGCGAATGATTAATTAAACTACTGATCTGCTAATAAAATATTATAATTAAAATTAATAAATTGTAATTCAGGTGTCCTACCATACGTCGATTTAACTAGTAAATCAAACATCCCAAACACATTCCTCCTGTACCGTATTTACTATCATGCACGTACACACACGCCATCACATCCTACCATCACGTACATCCTCTTTCTAACGTACTCAATCACACATCCGTACTCACACCCGAACAATAATGTTCCCTCAATTCCATCGCCACAATCACACCCTCACAATCACACTCTCATAATTATATCTTCACAATAATACAACCCTCAGGCGTACACTATTACACTTTCATAGTTACAACCCCGTCACATCTCTCTCCCAACGTTACACTCCATCACACACACACACACACACACGCACACACACGCACGCAGAGGACCACATCCCCAATCCCCTAAGCCTACCGCTAAGCATTATTAATACCCTCCATCACACGCTACATAATTGCGTTTTCAATTAATTTAACATTAAAACGCAATCACAACAATACTTTATTGGTTGTAGATAAAAAGAATAATTTTATATTAGTTTTGACTCTTTCTCATTTTTGCTGATACATGAATCATAATGAAGGCTTAGTAAAAAGCCTTTTACTTCACCAATCTGTGGTAAAAGTGACAGAACACTAGTCGGGGACATTTCCTGAATAATCTGCTTTTTATAAATTACGTACAAACTACGATTATTTTTGATAATTTAACTTTTTGTTAGAAATTATGACTATTATCTTCACTCCACAATTGCAATGAGATAGAAATTAGAACAATATGTATCTGTTTTAGGAGATTTAATGTTATTTCAATGGCTGAAAATTTACTATTTTCTACGTACATCAAGTAAAATTAAGTTGATGGATGAAGTAATTGTTAAAAAAATATTTTGGTCCGCATTTTTTCACAAGACTATTATTTATTATCTTCATTAACCTTAGTAATTTATATAACCACCTTTAAATCTACTAAATAAAATAGAATCCGTTCAGCTCTGACTTTGTCGGTGTATCATTTAAAAAGTTAACACTTTATACCTTATGATCTCTGAAGCAACTTTCAGTTAACTGCAATCATTACAACGTTCCACAGGGTTGCACATGGCTGGCTCAAAATAGCCGACGATGCAGACTCTGAAAACAGTGAATGGAGTTCCGCCGTGCATTAGTTTGTGTTCGCCAACGAACTTTCATCTGTGTGTGTTTGCAACCCTGTGGGAGAGGTGAGGGTGGCTCTCACCCCTTTTCTCTCTCTCCTTCACTCGGCCGCTAGCTCTCTCGCTCTTTCTATCATCTCGCTCCATCGCTTCCTCTCACTTTCTCTCTCTTCCTCGCTCTCTCTCTCTCTCTCTCTCTCTCTCTCTCTCTCTAGCATTATCTCGCCCCATCGCTTTCTCTCTCCCTCCCACACTTCCCCTCTCCATCTCTCTCCCTCCATCCCGTCTCTCCCTCTCCCTTCCTCTCTCTCTCTCCCTCCCACCTTCTCGCGTGAACGTCAGGGCAACCTGTGCGTTTGTTTTTACAGGCGCGAAAGGTTGTTTCACAGTAGCGAACGGCCTGCCTGTTTCGTTTCTATTGTGTGTTAGAGGTGAATGCAAACAGCGTTTTTTTTTGTTTGCCATCTGCACATTGCTGATAACATTGGCCCCGAGTTTTTTCGAGACGGTGATTTCGGGATTCCGATATCCTGTTTGTTAGAAGTGCCTTGCTATGTGAGATTTCGATGCAAAAAATGAAAAGGATTTCAGTTTTTTTCAAAGGAATATTGTACTTATTAATAGAGCATTATTTGTTTCTTCTGTACGATATAAAGTTTTCAAAGATACTTATTGGTATATTGTAATGATTACATGAATGTAACAATATTGTTTTTAATTCACCCTATTCTTAAGAGTACTTACAAATATATCATAATCTATGAGTTTATTCTTTTATACAATTATTCATTGTTAAAGATGTCTATTAAAACAAATAAACTTATAACGAATTACAGCCATAATTACATGCTGCACCTTTAATATGAACACACATTCACGCTACATATAACGCACAATTATTTTCTGAATTGAGGTTACTTTTCTTTCGGTTGGGAAACCTTCTCGAGCATAAAAGATAGTTAACTTCTACGAAAATAATTTTTTTAAAATGTTTTTATAACACTTCTTGTTCAAGTCTTATTGTATTTTTTGAAATATTCACAAAAAAATAAATATTAAAGTAGCAAACATTTAGTTCTCGAAGTTCAATATTACTTTGCAATGAGGAATCAAAACGCCATCGTTATCACTATTCGATTCGCTCATTCGTACTAAACAGGACGAGTTTGACTAACGCAGATATTGAATAATATCATTATTATACCATTGGCATACCGACCGAAGCACCATCCAACGATAAAAATCGTCTCCGAACCCCACGCACTGCCTCAAAGCCCCTTTCTCGCACTTTGAAAAAGCTTGAGCAAGGCTCTCTTGACGTGCTCCAGCACCGCGAAGTGAGAGCAATTCTCGAGGGAGTCTTTCACTTTCCGGTAAAATCGTTTCTCCCTTCTCCACGCCACGCTCCTCGCTACCCGCCGACCCCCCCCTTTTCGCCGTTCCCCGTCCTACACTTCCAA